>MJUU01060365.1:5125-101010 GCA_002080025.1 Modiolus philippinarum
TTTTTTTTTTTTTTTTTTGAGGGTCAAAAAAATATAGGGTTTTTTGTGCTGTTTTTTGCTTTTTTTGATAAAACTTATGTCATTTTTAGGTCTTTTGAGGTTTTTTTAGGGGTCAAATATCCGACACAATTTGCCACGGGGGTTTACACCCGTGGCATATTGTGTTTCGGTCTATCCCTGGCCGCAACAGAAAAGTTCTTCACTTCTTCTATATTTGCAAAATTCAAGAAATTGGTATTTTATAACAATAGGGTCTGTAAGTCTCGTCATGTGACACCGAGAAATCACGATAAAATTCAAATTTGAAAACGTTTACCGCCAAAATATGACGTTGTGGGATTCTGACGTCCTTATTGTTTGCTTGAAACGTCATATTTTTCTGTTAAAAATGCAACTTCCGGGTACAAATTATATACTCGGAAGTCCAGAAATCTGACGAGACTTACAGACCCTATTCTAAGCTAGGAGGTGTGTGTGTTTAACATGATTTGATTGGATAGTCACGTCTCCCGAGTATAGTTATTAAATCAAGACGTACGGTGTTTGCTTGAAATGGGAATTTCCAAGGTCATGTTTGCGCAGTTCAGTTGACTCGTCCATGCATTGTACATACTGAATTTTGACGGCTTGTGTTGTCTGCTTTATATATGACAAGATTATACTTAGGAGAAAATAATGTTATATTTTAAGATCTGAGGGAAGTAAAAAGTAGATTTGAGTTTTCGGATATTTGCGACAGTAAAATCTAGATTTACACATGAGAGTCATAAAAAACAGTGGGGATATCTCTATTCTAATACAAATACAAAAAAAATTTCAATCAATTTTTTGATATACCAAAAGCTTTGCATTTGCGCCATTATGTTGCTGTTGGTTCCGATGGTTAATCATTGATTTTGGTCCCCCTGGAAATTTGGACGCCAACCAATTTAAATACGCGGTACAAAAATAAGTGCATTAGAATCTGTAATTCTTAATTAGAAAGATAACCACAAAATAATTTCTAATAGTTTTAGGTTTGATAAAACAATCTATTTGGAAAAATGAAAGGACATGGAGTGAATGTACATGTGACAAAAACGCATACGATACATAGAAAACTCCAGTTTATCAAGAACAGGGTTTTTATTCCTGTCTACATCTTGATGTCGCCTGAGGGTCTTCAACAAGAGGTGAACAATATTCACCCCCTCAAGCGAGATCAAGAAGGCCCCTGGCGTGCACATAAGCGGTATTCTTGACAAAAATTATATCAAGGTCATTCCCTTGCTCCCCACCCGCCATGGAGTGCCAACTTGGGCGATGCTACAATTGATTCAATTACTATTATCTAAATTTATGTAAATTCTAAAACCTAAGGATTAACTCCCTCCATCGTAGTTTTGTCCTGAGCTATATTTGATATTACTGACTGAATATTCGGATTTCGTTTCGTTTTATGCATTTTAAACATTTTTTGAAATTATGGATTTCCTTTGTTTGGGTTCTAGTGCTGCTGATGAGGAATCAATTTCCGAAATGGCCATACAGCTCATTAAAATTAATGCAGTTGGAGTAAACATATGTGTTATGGCCTCATGTTCATTTACTGCATATCCTTTCGTAAAATATTATCCAGCTGAAAGCACCCGGGTTACAAGAAGAGAATAAGAATGTTGAGCAACATCGATCGCAGCTAAAATATGTCATTGAAGCAACACATGTTGGGAGCTGTCAATGAGGAAAAAAGTAAAACCGGGCAATGCCTGCCTACAAATATTTGTCATTAAGTAGCCCGATGAAAGACAAAAATAAGGACAAAAACAACATCGATAGACAACACAGGGCACATCAAAATAGATGTAAGCAAACCTTGCAGTGTAACTCACTAGGTTAAAAGGTCAAAAATAGTCGTGTGTACAGATTATAACATTTTAGTAAAAACAATGAAAATATTGAACAGCCAAATTGAAAAAATGAATGAATTAGTAAACGTATGAGAAATTCTCACACGGACAAACACGCTATAACTGTAATATTATAAGAGCATACACCTCAAGCACGGAGAGACTTTCTACGGACTCCACGCAGCACTACTGGCCATGTTTGTTGGCATATTGAAATTAAATATATCTTGTAAATGAACTTTAGAATTCATCCCGCTGCCTTAATTCATTTTCAGGGGATCCGTCTACAAAACCGCCGGGCGCGTCTGAAGAGGTTGGTAAGGGGAATGTCCCATCTATGCGGGGTAGTAATACGGAAAACCTGGCCTCGAACCTTTGTAGATGATCTGTGTGGAGAAATACAACGCTCGCTCGGTGCAGTATACAGATATTTTACGGGAGGATATGGAGTAAATGACCATGAGACCATAACACTTGTTAACTCCAACTGCAATAATTTTAATGAGCTGTATTGCCATTTTGGAAATTAATTCCTCATCAGCAGCACTAGAACCTAAACAAAGGAAATCCATATTCAAAATATATTTAAAATGCATGAACCCTTCTATATTTTAGTAAGGAGAGCAACCTGTTCTCGTCCTGATGTAGCTTAAAAATTGCTAACTAGGCGTAAAACTCCTACTTATCAATGAATCAATGTAAAGATCTCAGAATTTTCAGAGAAAAGGATCAAAATGTTGATTACATTTTATTCATCGTTCGTATAAAGTTTGGTTCTGTAGGTTCCGAAAAGTACATGTCCTTATGTTTTCCTACTGCACCAAATGTTAAATATGCTCCTGATTGATCTGCTTGCTTGCTGATTGATCACAATGAATAAAATATTTGCAAAAGGACTTTCATGCATCATTTCAATGAATGTTTATTCCATTCACATAAGTTGTTTCAAGCATATGACCAAACTAATTCTGCATCGGATTCTATGTTAAGCTTTGTTCTACTGTTTGCCTTCTGTTTTGTTAGATCAATATGATAGAGCAACTTTTTTCTCTAGACTGACCGATATTGTACCATCTTTTGATAACATAGAAAAAAGAAGGGAAACAGGGAATGTGTCAAAGAGACAACGACCTAAAGGGTAGTAATAACAACTCAAAGCCACCATAAGATCTTCAATGAACGGTGAGGAAACCCCACACCCAACGGCAGGTCGGAGTCAGCTGGAATTAATTCAAATTCATTTTTAGCTCTAATGACTAAAATATACACGTAAATAAAATATGCATTCAAGGTATTAATAATATATAGGAAAAAAGATTAAATTATAAATGACTGTTTCATATGTATGTGTTGTAAGATAACCATATGACCAATAAAAACTATTACATCATGATTTTTGTTATCATAAACTAGTTAAAACCTTTACTAAATTTTATCATTGATATAAAAGATTTAGTTCATAAGTACAATGCAACCTGTAAACATCTAATCAAGTCTTGTATTTCACATCCCTTATTTTACGGTAATGTTTTACATAAGAGTAAAAAATACTTAAACTTGCCTAACAAACTTGTAAAACCTTTAAATCGTCTAATTCATAAGGGTTATAATTACGGTATTGTTGTCAAGTCATTACGTATGGCCTTCTTTGGTATTAAAATTGATTTTTTGATAGGGTCTTTGCATTTTAACTAAACAAATCCAAAATTCTAAAATCTGTATTGCATGGACACGGGTTATGTATTCCGGTATATGCATGAAATCATTATTCTAAACTCCTCATACGAAGGGATCTTGGTGGTAGCTGTATACTGAGGGTAAATAACTTACTTTGTCAGTTGGTGATGGGTCTGGAGCTGGCATGTCAGTTAACTGCTAGTAGTCTCTTGTGATTTCATGTTTATGTCTGTATATTTAGTTCTTTCAGTTTCATTTTTCACAATTGACTCAGTCCTGTTGCCAACTGAATTTTACTGNTTTTTTTTTTTTTATGTCTATAGGAGTCTAGGACGATTTTTATTTGCTGAACTTGATTACTCTTTATTCAGTGCCGACTCCGACCTACCGTTGGTGTGGGGTTTTCTCACTGTTCATTGGAGATCTTATGGTGGCTTTGAGTTGTTTTTACTCCTCTTTGGGTCGTTGTCTCTTTGACACATTCCCCGTTTCCCTTCTTTTTTCTTATATATACATATAAATATTGGGCGAACTCGATTTGCGCCAAAAACGAATCTAATTGCACCACAATCAAATAGCGCCAGTACTCGAATTGCGCCACTTATTTTGAACCTACCTAGATAGAAATTGCGCCAATGAAAAATATAATTAACAATAGGTAAGTACAGGTAAAGTAAATGCAAATATATCACTTTCCTCCTGTTTTTATTTGGGCTTGGGACCGGCAGCATACATATTTTGTACACTGGAGAGTTAAGTTATTCTAATAGTAAACACTACAGGCAAAGTATCTATAACATTTAAAATCGACGACTAGGCAAGCCAATGAAATTCAGGTAAAACTCGGTCAAAGGTAGATTAAGAATAAACGTCTGATACTGCTATCGATAACTCGGAGCGCGCACATAGTTTTTCCTTGTCATTTCGCCGGCTGTGTATTTCTGATATCTCTTGATAGCAAACGATTTTCGGTCCGAATCATGACGGCTTCTAAGTGCTTCAGTGTCAGTGCTTCGGATTTTGATGTGCGTCGTGGCCTGTTCTTAGTTAAAGTTAAAGTATAAGCACCAACATTGCAGGATGACAAAGATTGACCAAAAGGGAACCTACAAGCTTTGATAATAACTCCAGAAAAGATGTCCTTCATAGGAACATGCATTCGATCCTCATGTATGTGGTCCAGGTCACCGCTTATCGCAACTTTACAGGAGGCATCTGTAAACATTCTTACTTTACAGGATTTAACTGTGCATTGCCATCTAATATATCCATTGTTCTTGACAAATGCTTGACGAAACTTCAAATCCTCAACAACGGTAACGGCCTTTCCTCTGTCGGATTCAAATTTCTTAATTTCAATATCTGCCATTACACTCGACCAGCTATTCGATACTGATCAATACTGATCAAAACTGATCCATAGTCAACTCGTACGTGAACATTTTTCAGTAAAGGTTTTATCTTCGGGTCATCTTTCAGGTAAAATTACAAGTAGGAATACAAGTTAAGGTGGCGCAATTAGATTATGTTTACTTTCGCAATTTATACCTACAAAATTCAAAATTGTGGCGCAGATTCTATCTATGAAAATACTTAATTGGTGCAATTTGATTCCGGCCGTGCAGATGGCCGGAATCAAAGTGCACCAATTAAGTATTTTCATTGCCGTCATGATTCCGACCGAGAATCGTTTGCTATCAAGAGATATCAGAAATACACAGCCGGCGAAATGACAAGGTAAGACTCTGTGCGCGCTCCGAGTTATAGATACCAGTATCAGACTTTAATTCTTAATCTGCCTTTGCCCGAGTTTTGCCAGAATTGCATTGGCTTGCCGAGTCGTCGACGATTTTGGATGTATTGATACTTTGCCTGTAGTGTTTACTATTAAAATGACTTTAATTCTCCAGTTTGCAAAATATGTATACTGCCGGTCCCAAGCCCAAATAAAAACAGAAGGAAAGTCATATATTTGCATTTACTTTACCTGTACTTACCTATTGTTAACTATATTTTTCATTGGCGCAATTTCTATCTAGGGTGGTCCAAAATAAGGGGCGCGATTCGAGTACTGGTGCAATTTGATTGTGGTGCAATTAGATTCGTTTTTGGCGCAAATCGAGTTCGCCCGTGCAGATTTACTCTATTTTGTGTTTTGTTTGTAATTGTTTTGTTGTTGATGACAGTCCTTTATTGCACTTTATATCAATAAAATATTTGATTGATTTGATCTCGTTTAGGACCTTCTATGCACCCTTTCTTTAAAGATTTAGATCAGTAAGTTTTAGTGCTTTCTAAGAATCAAAATAAGTTTTTACCAATGTTCCGTGATTGTAGCGTTCTTGTTCATTTTTGTTTATTTGTTTTGTCTTTGTCATACTGTCTCAATTCGTGTTGCTGTGAATTGCCGTCATGTTGGATTTATGATTTTAGAAATTCCCCTTTCCTTTTCTTGCTTCGGTATTCGTTTGCCGATGTATTAATGAAAATCCTTTATCTACACTAGGGAAAAAGAGTTAAGGACTTTCTAGATATATTCCTTTATGATTTGATTAATTTTTATTTAGTTTTATAAGAGATGATGAAAACAAGGGGAGAACGCACGCCAAATTATGGCACTAGCTCATACTTACCTTTAGTCATACTGTGGTTATGTTTTACTTTTGACGTTCCTTAAATTTTCCGTGTGCACATTAAATAATGTAATTGCAGTCTAAATATGATAAATGCTCTGATTCATTCTTTATCAAGAAAGATTGCATCATAAACGTCGTTTAAGATTACGTATTTTATAACTGTTTAAAATGCATTACATTATTTTCAATGAAAATGATAATGAATTTAAGAATTTTTTACAGCTATTCTGGAAATCAACAAGCAGAAAAAGTGACCCAACAAGGTATGTAGGAAAAAGTAGGATGTAACCTATAAGTATAAACAATTTATTTTTACATAACCTGTGTGAAACATTGTAAATACTATCGAAAACGGTGAAGGGGTGAGAGCTATTGTTAACTGGCTGTTTCCTAGCTAAACATTGTATCTCGCACCAAAGTCGTGACAACGATAAAATTCTGTTGAAAATTGAACAGTCCGAAAGTGCGTGCTTATCATGCAGGAGCAAAATGGTCTATATTTTCAAATGTGATCAAGTAGAGCAAGCATTAAAGATGGTAATCGCAAGTTAACTATTACATAACTATATTAAGTCCGATAAATCGGAAAATAGCATCCTATATTATGAACATGTTTGCCGGGCTCAATGCATCGTAAATGGATGTCAAAATTAATTCGTCAAAATTTGTTGGTCAAGTTATTGAAAATTAAGTTAACGTCAATTTGTGATAATTTGACTTTATACCGTCTTTCGACGTTGTTTTTGATTCAAAGCTATCTATATACCATATGAAAAGATTCAACATCGATTAAAAGATGGTTCCACAGTGCACACAACTAAAACGAAACGAGTATGCAAATTTGTTACGCCATCGATTAGTATAGAAATACCTGTGCTTTTCGAATGGGAAATTGCTAATATTTCTCTAATTTATTGAAGCAAAAATTCGGATCTTTCAGGATGCGATAGACCAATGAAATCCCCATAACAGGATAGGGTCTCACAAACACAAATTTACATTTTGTTAATATGTATTTTACAAAAACTAAGGGTTGCAAACTGTAGAAATATTTGATAAAATAGCTGGTATCGTTTCTTTTGCGACTAGTACAGATCCAAAGTATTATTTGGTTCTTCACTTTTCGTGAATGGCCCAGGATAAGTCAATGATTTTCTTGATAAACCTTCATAATAAAGATGTAAATCAGATGTACACCGTTAAAATATGTTTAGGGCCTTAAACTTTTTCCTAAACACTATTCTTGCAACAGATTTTAAACATGTTCTATTTCTATGTCTAGTATCTAAACACGTTTAGAAAATGTGTACAGTCAAAACATGTTTAGCTTTTTATATGTTTAGTAAGTGAACATGTGAAGGTTTTATGTGTATAACTTGTAAACATGTTTCAAATTTATATGCTGGACTTAATTCGTTAAGATCATAGAACTTTATTGCAAACTCCTTAACTTTTTAAGAGTTAGTTGATTGGTCTCCAATGACGCTGATTTAAGCTCATAAAATGTTGAAATGAAGATCCTGATTATTATACTAAAACTTCTCTAGAATGAAAAATTTACACTGTCATAAATGATATATTATCTGTATTTACCAACAAAAAGGAAAACAAGTTTCACATCTGATCTGACAACCAATACCAATTAATATTTCAACTGGATTTCAAGAAATTTATTACTCCAAGATTAAGGTAGATAGACACTGTTGCGCTGCGCAATTCAATTGCGCATTAGAAAAATAAGAGTCGGATACGGGGTAAGTTTGATTTTCGGGCCGGATAGGTAATTTGACGGCTATTCCTTTGTGACGTCATAATTTAATGACAGATGTAAAACGTCATATTTTATTTACTTTACCGCGAATTAACTCCCTTTTCCCGTAAATAATGTTTAATCCGGAAACTTTGTAAAATATCTCCGTTAAAAGCATGGTGACATATACATTTTTTAACTGTAACCAATAAATTACATCATAAACTATCTGTCCACAAAAATACATCCAAATTCTCATGGATAAAAAGTTCATTTCTATTAAGCTAAAAATTGACTTTAAGTATTTTTCCCGTGCATTCTATGTAAATTTGGATGACAAAATGGCTAAAAATGAGCAAACTTTGATCTCAATTCTAGAAAAAGGAAGCATGGTGACCCATAATGTTCATTACAGATATCGGGTTAGTAGGATTGGTTCTTCAATTGTGCCGACTTACAACAAAATCTCATGGATTTAAATATTACCGTCTATCTACCTTAAGACCAACAGTATAACTTTATTTCAAATAAAAGCTGAGAGAGAGCTAATTACCATAGAATCTAAAAAGGAAAGAATAAGATATTGAGATATTGCATGTTTTAAAAAAAAATCGGTTTTCGCACCAGCACCAAAGTACTAGCTACTGGTGTATACTGGTGTATACCCCCGGGGACTTACAGTCCACCAGCAGTGACAAAGTCCCAGTGGTAATAATTAACAAAATACCGAAGTTACTGTGAATTTAGTTTCTGCATATGCGTATTTCTACAACGTATGTCCCATAAATGCAAATCAAATCAATAAACCGAAATATATAAAAGCTGAATGGGATCAAATTACCAATAAGATCTGACAAGGCAAGCCAAATTCAGCTAAGGACAGAGCTATGCAAGAGGCAGACAATCCTTAGGTTATAGCAAAATTTTCTGAAATTTTGTATATTGAAAGTTTTTCAAACAAATCGGCTTTCGGGCCAGCATCGAAGTACTGGCTACTGGGTAAAAACTGTAAATCATGAAATCCCACTCGGATTTAATAAATGTTTGTATATTTATTTCAATACATGTACACCAACGTCTTCCAAGAAAATAAAATAACAAACTATTTAGTCAGTGATTTTGTAAATTCCCTATTAAGGTTTTCAGGGATTTTACAAATTGAGATTTTCAGAAATTTTACAAATCCTTGTCAATTTCAGTGATTTTATAAAATCACTGGTATAGTCTATTGTTTTCGAAAATCACTAATTATTTCACTGATTTTACAAATTCACTGTTATATATAACAATATTCACATAAAATTAAAACAGTAATTTCATTCTACTCCTACTTGTTACAACATCTGAAAATCAGGCGACGTAATAGTTCGCTACAACTTTAATCAGTTTAATGAAAATATATAAATATTTCAAGTCAAATATCTAGGAGTTGGCAAGTATATGCCATATATAAATTCAGAAATTGATAAATTCAAAATATGCATAAAAATTGAAATAAAGTATATTTTAAGAAGAATTTGTATTAAAGACATTTTAACAATTTGGCAAAAAGAAGCAATACAATGTTTTATAAGGGACAATAAACATACATTGCTTACAAACGCATATCCTTTCGTAAAATATTCAATACAGGAGTCTTTTAATGTAGTGTGGAGTTGGTAAAACAATTCCCCGTGTTCAGATTATGCTCTTTATTTTTCTTAGACATGGAGTATCTGTGGATGAGATTATATCTCATGTGTACACTCTTCTAAAATTATTATCTTAATTTATATGAAAAAGAAAGGAAATGGGGTAAATGTCAAGGAGACAAACATCCCATATCCAGGTTAAAACGACCCAAAACAAAGCATCTAGAGGTCACCGTACGGTCTTTAACACAGTGAGGAACCTCACACCATATAGCAAGCCCTAAATGGCCCCAAAAAGGTAAAAAAGTGAATAAATCAATGAAAACAAACCACATCCAATAACTTGGATACCAAGAAAAATTTTATAAGAAGACAAGGACAAGCCAATGACAAACATACTCCTGACTTGGGACATGCGGAACAATTGCGGTGGGGTTAAACTCGTTTTCTTGGATCCAAACCCTCCCCCTATGTATGGTGAATGGCTTAAAAACATACATGAAAAGACTTACAGTAGAAATCAAACTAAGAAAACTTCCAACTTATCAAGACGAGTACACTTACAATGAAGTGCATAAAACATGAAGACAATACCCACGGGTACTGCCCGGACAAATGCTCGCAGTTACTGACAGCTAGCTAAGGACATATTTTCCGTTCACTATGATATCAAGCCTTCTTACATATGAAACTTCAATTGAAATATGTAAATTCTATAATGTAAATTATGTAAATTCTTAAACCTAGGGTTAAGTTTAGTTTATAATTAGTTTATTTGCTCATAAACAAAAAGGATAAGACACAAGAATTTCCAACTTATGAAGTCTTCTCCTTATACAATAACAATATTGATTTTTTTATATAAATATAGAAAGCATGCACAGATACATGTACATATGTTTTAAGTAAGACTTCAAAAAAAGAGAAAAAAAGTATTACATAGTACAGTCAAAATAGTAAAAGATCAAAACTTATTTAAAAACAGTTTTATGAGTGAATGAATTGATTCAGACGTCTCTTAATTACTTAATTAGTATACTATACAATGAGGAATCTCTTTGATGACTTTATAAATTTATACACCTGTCTGAAGATACCACAATTCTCATCATAGTTTAATTGAGAACTACCACATGTTACTAGCAGTAAATTAATAGGAACATTAAGTTGTCCTAAATATAATAACAATTCGTTACGAGAATTATCATACAGTTTGAATTGAAAGAAAAAATTATGTGCATCCTCACAAGGAGCACCACATGAACAAGATGCATAAGCAATAATATTGACTCTAAACAAATCATAATTTAAGAATGAAGCATGACATCGAATCTGAGTTAAAATCACATTTAATTTTCTGAACCATAAGAGTAATATTTCGGAGGAATAGTGTCTCGAGTATTAAATTTCCTTTTTAAGGCTGTATGGAATTTAGAAGTGTTATCTAAATTTCAGAGAGATAGGTCAAGTTTATTCCACTCTCTAACAGTAGACGGAACGAATGACGATTCAGTCAGAGAAAGTCGACAAAATGGGATTATTAAATCATTTCCATTTCTTAAAGGATAAACGGTTGTACTTTGTATAGTAGGAGGGATAAGATTAGATAGATAGCTTGGAGCTCGGTTATAAAAATATTGTAAAATAAACGCAATTTCCTTTGTTTGCGTCTACTAATCAGACTTTCCCAACCAGTTTCTAAATACAGATATTCAGTTTTTGTAAATATTGGTAATCCAGTAACAATTCTAGCAGCCTCTAGCTGAAGTTTTTCTATTCTATCTGAATTTAAAATTCCACAGTTATCCCATACTTCATAGGCATATTCGAAAACAGGACGTATATAAGTAAGATATATTTTCTCAAGATTTTCCCTACCAAGCCTATGTTTAAGTTTTCTTAACATCCCAAAGTGCTGAGAAATACTTCTAGCTATATTTTCAATATGAACATTCCATTTGCCATCACTCGAAAAGGTAACTCCTAGATGTTTATGACTAGATGATAAAGATATTGATTGGTTATTAAATCTGAAATCAAATAAATCCGTTTCGTCTAAATTAGAAAATATCATTATATCCGTTTTATCTGGATTAAACGACATTTTCCATTTCTCTGACCATTGATTTAATTTGACTAAATCTTGATTTATTACTAAATTTATTTCGTTAACATCCGAACTTGAATTACCTAAGGAAGTATCATCAGCAAACAATCGACTGAGAGATGTAAGACTTTCTCTAATATCATTTATATAGATTAAAATTAAAGAGGTCCTAAAACTGATCCTTGTGGTACTCCAGCAGATGCAGAATAAAAGGATGAGAAAGAATTTTTTATAACAACTCTTTGTTTTCTATCATGTAAATAATCCTGAAATCAACCAAGTAAATCATCAGCTATTCCATATTTTTCCATTTTATGTGTTAACCCTTTATTCCAAACCTTATCGAAAGCTTTTGAAAAATCACAAAATACAAAACAACTGAATTCTTTTTTCTCTATCGAGTTTGAAATAGAGTTGTACAGTTCTATAAGTTGGTGATTTTAAAAAAAACCCTGACTGATATTCATACAATAATTGGTTACTCACTAAATGGTTATAAACATGCTTATAAATAAACCTTTCCATAATTTTCCCTATACAGTTTATCAAGGAAATAGGCCTATAGTTAGACGGAAGAGATGAATCGCCCTTTTTAAATATTGCAGTCACAGTAGCTAATTTCCAAGTAGAAGGAAATGTTCTCTCTTGAAGAGACTTATTAAAGATAATCTGAAGAGGGATTGCGAATTTATCGGGAAACATTTTAAGAACTTTATGGCCGATATTATCAGGACCCGTTGCTTTATTTGTATCTAGTATTTGTATTATATCAATAATCACACCAGGGGTTATAACTATGTTCATTAGGTGTTCTTAACTCGAAATCAGGTAGAGTATGATTGTCTCCCGTAACAGATGAGATGTTGCAAAGGTACTTACACAGAAATTCACATTTTTCACGATCTCCATATATAATATCATCGAAATTAAAATCATTGATAATTATATTCTGTAAAGGAGGTACACAAGTATTACCATAATTTGTTTTTGCTAAAATTTTCATGATTTTCCAATAGGTTTTAGAATTTCCTGCATTATTCAATAAAAAATTATCCATGTTATTTTCGAATTTTCCTTTTGCAATTTTCTTCATATTAAAATAAATTAACAGTGACTTCGGTATTTTGTTATTTATTACCACTGGGCCGATGCTTCTGCTGGTGGACTGTTAGTCCCCGAGGGTATTCACCAACCCAGTAGTCAGTACTTTGGTGCTGACCCGAAAACCGATTTTATTAAAACTTGCAATATCTAAATTTTACAAAATTTTGTTTAAAACTAAGGAGTATCTCCCTCATGCATAGCTCTGTCCTTAGCTGAATTTTGGCTTTTCTGTTTAGACCCTTTTCGTTATTTGTTCTTTTATCAGATTTTACACGTTTTTGGTTAATGGACTTCCAAATGTTTTGGTTTACTCTGCACTGATGAGACATAAGTTGTCGAAATGCGCATATGCAGAAAATAAATTAACAGTGACTTCGGTATTTTGTTATTATTCACTTTATTTCTTTGTCGT
Organism: Modiolus philippinarum; assembly: GCA_002080025.1. Lineage (NCBI taxonomy): Eukaryota > Metazoa > Mollusca > Bivalvia > Mytilida > Modiolidae > Modiolus > Modiolus philippinarum. The sequence continues at coordinate 18,329 of MJUU01060365.1, forward strand.
TTGTACTTATCGATATCATTATCTCTATGAAATTTTAGAACTTTTTTACGGAGTCTGTCTCTTATTCTTATTTCTTTTCTTATTAAGTTATTGAACCATGGCTTATGATTTTGACGTGCTGTTATTATTTTAGACGGAATACATTCTTTCATAATATGTTGTAAATCCCGAGTAAATTCATTACACATTTCTTCTACATCAAGTCCTTCAAAATTTTCAACCCAATTAATATTGTCTAAAATATTACTAAAGCGTATATAATCACCTTTATCATATTGCCAAATTTCTCTTGTAAAAGTTGAAGAGACACCTTTTGGACAATCTATAAATGCAATCGCCGCATCATGATCACTGATATGGTTTGGCAAAGGAAGAACGTCAGAATAAATACACTTGAGTGTTGAACTCAGAATGATTGGATCCAACAAAGTCGCGCTATTATTCATTGTTCTTGTTGGCTTTTCTATTACATTTTTAAAACTAAAATTATTAATCAAATCGATTAATTTATTATTATTTTCACGAAGAAGATTGCTATTCAAATCACCCGTGATCACGATATTTTCATTAAACCTAGGGTTTAACTCCCTCTATCATATTTTTGTCCTTAACCATATTAGATAATACTGATTATTCGGATATCTTTTGGTTTTATGCATTTTAAATGTTGTTTGAAATTTTGGATTTCCTATGTTTTGGTTTCTAGTGCTGCTGATGAGGAATTAATTTCCGAAATAGCCATACAGCTCATTAAATTTATTATAGTTGGAGTTAACAAATTTGTTATGGTTTCATATGTTCATTTATTTCTATTTCTTTCGTGAAATATGCATATACACTAAGACATTGTTGGAAAAAAACCTAATTGCTCTTTTAAGGCATGGTAGTATACAGTTAGTTCCAATAATTCTATTAGACAAAGCTTTGTAATTTGTAACGATGATTTACTTTAGTATGTTCTGCCCGCTCAACTACGGATAAGTCCGATCCGACTTTTGATGGCGACTTTTCCCAACAGTCACTGTCCTCCCCGGTCGTTCTTAATCATGATTAATAGGTATCATGTGCACAATTATTGACTTTCGAACAGGGATCCAGTTTTGAACCCAAAGCTGTATTCAGTATTAAGCACTACAACTCCTACGATTGGTGGATAATAAAATTAAATGTTTTAAAATAAAATGCTATGTCATGTTGCAATACGGTTTATAGCAAAGCTGATTTCAATAATGTAACCCAGAGGGGATAATTTGACCTTTTATGGGATCTGGTCGACACAGAATATTTTATTATTTTCAATATACCCCTTTTTGGGCCTCAATTTACACCAGAAATCGCCGCATTACCCCCATTTTTTATTTTGGAATTCGAAAGATCTGTATGAGTACTTGTCATTTTCAGGACCCCCGGGATGAGAAAAAACCTTCGTCTATTTTTAGTTTATCGCTAAACAGGGGAACCCCCCTATGGAAAATGCATTGTAAATAATTGCGCACTTGTAACCTATAGCAAAATTGTGGTTTTCACGTTTTTCTACATTGTAATGTATCGAATTGTACCAAAACACTGAATTTAAAATAAATTTACAATTTTGACCGAATAAAAGTTTGTACATATCGTATTTCCGGATTTATAGTCTGTTTCTTCATGTATGGTAAAAATCACTAGAAAAGGGGGGTAGGCTTCGGTGAAAGTTGATAATTTTTAGTTTACAGAAGTAGATTACGTATATACCTGTTGTATCGCTTCGGAACAAATGTGAGAAGCTTTAGCAGTGTATTTTATATTTTTAATTGCTTTTATGTATGAAAAATAGCATATTTTCAAAATTAATTTTTTGGTAAAAATCTCAAAATTTAGCTGCACTTGAAACTTCACGTTTTGCCTAATATGACAAATAGTAAGGTAAAAGTTTTTGGCATGGTATTCATCATTGTAAGTGGCTTGTCATAGATTTTAGTCAAACTGGTAGGTATTTATGCTATTTCTATGGCTATAGTCTATTTCAAATAAGCTCTTTTTGAGAAAATTGGCCGATTTATTATTTCAGCTTCCAAATATGGGTACACTATAATAAAATTTAACGACTTTGGTACCAACATGGATGACCTTCTATTATCTCCGTATGATCGTGGCTTCAATTTCATTTTCATTCAGTATATTATAGAATGACGCCGAAATATCTTCAAAATGAGAAATTTTTTTCTGCCTTTTTCGGACAGGGGGTGACCTCTGGGAAATAAAGCTCTGAAAATCATAAGAGGCGCACATTAATGAAATGCCGTCAAATGATGTTGTTTGGTGTGTGGCTTGCTAAAAATGTAGGATATGTCACGTTTTGAAGTTTGTAAATATTTCTATAGATATCATGTGCACAATTATTGACTTTCGAACAGGGATCCAGTTTTGAACCCAAAGCTGTATTCAGTATTAAGCACTACAACTCCTACGATTGGTGGATAATAAAATTAAATGTTTTAAAATAAAATACTATGTCATGTTGCAATTCGGTTTATAGCAAAGCTGATTTCAACAATGTAACCCAGAGGGGATAATTTGACCTTTTATGGGATCTAATCGACACAGAAATATTTTATTATTTTCAATATACCCCTTTTTGAGCCTCAATTTACACCAGGAATCGCCGCATTACCCCCATTTTTTATTTTGGAATTCGAAAGATCTGTATGAGTACTTGTCATTTTCATAATTTTTGATATTATTAATTAGATATTTTTCAAACTATTCCCTAACATAATCACAAGTCTCCCTTATTAAGTGAAGTTGCACAAAACGGCACATTAAATTGGCAGAATGTATGATGCATATAAAAAATCACTACAAACGTAATCTCTTGTTACCTCAAAAAAAAAGTTAGTTGTACATTCAGTTGTTGTTTTTATTAACAGTAGTAATATCAAATTTAAGCAAAATGTGGATTTCATTATAAATGGTAGAAAATTGGCTTTATTAGTGGTCATTTGAGGTATCTTTACTTAATAAATCAATACATATCTCACTGTCAATTTAATTTCTGCCATTTGCCATTTCTACACCTTATGTTTCTCGGTTCAGATAAAATCTAAACATTCGGACCATGAATTCAATGATTTTTAAAAACTGGTAGAGAGTTCTTAACAAAGCGTGTGGGAGTGTAATAACAAAATTACCGAACACACTATAAGCCAAGTGCGAATCGAGTAAAAAAAATTATCACTAGCAATGACATAAATTAATCATGTCAATTCATATTTTCCCCCATTTCTGAGTATTAAAATAGTATTAACGACACCGATTATCATTCAAAATAAATTAAGTACTTGTGTACAAACATCCTGTGTATTTAAATCCAAATCGAATCCACCTAGCTTTCGTTTTTCAACTGGTTATAACAACAACGAAAATTCGTGCAGAACTACTTGAAGTAACGTATAAGGTAAGTTTTAATGTTATAAGGGCCTAGTTTTAGATGTAAATATTCTAATAAAGCTAAAATGAAGCAATTACGGTGTTACATATCAATCCTTTTCCATAGCGCATCTAATATATATGAAACAATTATTCATGCCAACAAAATGGGTAATTTACCTGTTGGTATTCATTATCGAAGTCGGCGTCACAATTATTAATGCCAAATAAGTATTTGAATATCTGTACAGAACAGACTTACGTCAATTACAATCTATTAAAATACACATTTTTCCTTTTAAAGTATTTGTGTCATAATATCTTAACAATTTTGTAAATATTTTCCACAGTATAAGTTTGGGAACATATGAGTTTGACACAATAAGGGAAACACAGCTTCTTTCAAAATATGATAAATGAGAGAAAAATCCCGAAATTCAGTAAAGTAAAAAGCTAAAAAAAATGCTTAATTGATATGTGAAAATATGGAGTGAGCGCGTGCATTGTTAACATGAGAGAAAAGTGCTACTTTATACATTGCTTTCTTACTCTTTAAAGGTGATGGGTGTTCCAGGAATTGGAATTTCCTTTTCTGGATATCGTTTTTCTAAATTCGTGCCGAATTTAGCCGGGTAAAACACATCTGCAGTCTATCATTTCTCTTCCGCCGATACTGAAAGGAACTCTTAGGCTTGTGCTCTGTCCGCCCGTGTGTTCGTCTGCTCGCCGTCTATCTCACTTTTTACTTTTTGTTTTCAGATGTTCATATGAAATTTGGTATATTGCCTAACACCATGAGTCACAAACCAGGTTTGATTTTGGTTTGGATCCACGGCTTTATGACGTAGTTCTAACGTTTAATTCATTCCAAAATGAAAAAGTTTCCGAGGTCGTGATTTACTGCATTTAAAACGAAATGAAGCTATATATTATGAAATAGAATGTCATATCTGATGGCTATGAAACATGATCCGTAAAATGTTTTCCATTTTTGATTCATTTGGTGAAAGGCAGAAATTTCACAGATATTTGAATGTCACACCCGGATAAAATTATCTCTTACAAAGTTATAGCGCTTTGCCTTATAAAAATTGAAATATAAATTTTCCGGATTTTTTTTTCTAAACTGTTGCAGATATTCATTTGATATTTGGTATGTGAGTCTATTACTTACTATGAATCATGAATAAAGTGCGAGTTTGGTTCTAGTCCACCAATTTTTGATGTTATGCTGGGCGTTGGTCTCAGAAAATTTCTGTTAAATGTGATTTTTAAAATTAAATTCGCTGATTTTATGTTTACAAAGTTTTGTTACTGTGTAATTGATATATGCAACATGTACTGCAATTGTAAACTCTAAGAATGCTTGTTATTTATAAATATTATATGGTTTCAAAAAGGAAAATAAATCCCTAACTCCCATTGCATATCTTAATTATTTTCTCTAGGTTGTTCATGCATTGCTTTGTGCTGAAACACCTTGTATCATCTTAAATTCTTTCGCCACATATTCTTATTGAAATGTCCCATATCCCCTTTTTCAAAACATAACATTTTAAACGAGCAACGTATTATGGAAATAGAAATGCATTCCATTTCCAATGATCGATGCATGCATCTGATATGGAAAGCCGACATTCGGACAAAATGAGGACCGTTGTAACCATGTGCCTTGAGAAGCCTTACGAAGCAAATTCTAGCGGCTATCTTTGATGAGTTGGAAGCATAAAAATTATAAACTTTGAAGAGGAATATATATATACCCATGTCCTATCACAATCCAATAAGACTTGTTTTAGGCGAATTTGAGGAGATCTTTGAACATGATGTATTTCTTATAGCTGTATTCCTTGCTGGCGGCAACCTTGGACGAGGAACTAACATGAAAACTACTAAGTTTAAAGGGCCTAACAAAAGATTATTTCAAAAAACTATTTCAGACGGTTCCGTCTCCTACGATCATTGAAAAAGAATTTAATAGATATCAGTCCCGTGAGAGGGTAGAAGGTTCGGTCCAAACTCTAATTCACGGTTCATTTCTTTATTTATACTAAGATAAGCACTTCTTTTTACTGTCTGCCACTTTTCGGTGGCAGTGGCCGTTTAGTTGCTGCCGAACACTACCAAAAAGAAAGCGTCACACAACCGGTTATACCACCATTTCCTTTGAAATACCTATACAAAGTCGGGTCCATTGCGTTTCACAATTTTTTCTGGTTGTTTTGCAACCGTTTGTATGTTTGTCTTTTGGGCTTGGCTTTTGAAAGAAAAGGGAGAATATTTATCATATAAGTTTATTTTGGTTTTTTGTAATTCAGTGCAGCTAATATCAAACATTAAGAGGATTTAGAATTAAAATATGCTCACGTGTATGAAAGAGATTTATCATAAAGAGTCTACAATAAACGCTTAGTTCGTCTAAACAGAAAAAAATCAAATGATAGAGCTGTATTTCATTTCAACGCAGTCTTTCAATTACTGCTATTCAACACATGCAGGTTTTGCATTTTAACAATGTGTTACCCGCTTAGGGTAATATTAAACATTGCAATACCAATAATCAGACAGAGAACAAAAAAAACATTAAAAACCTAGGGTAATTTCAATACCTGCTGAAGGCATAACGCAACCATGTAAGTAAGTATTCTTAATATGTGTTCATGTTCTGATTAAAAAAAACTCCATGTGTTGAAATGAACTTTTTATTTAAAATGTATAAATATAGTTGACTGCACTAATGAGTCGCTACCTTCATTTATTCGATAACAATAGACGGTATTAATGATTCCCAGTCCATTGATAATGGATATCACAAAGACATTTAAATACGCGTTTAAAAAGTAAACAAACGTGATATTTTGCCTTTTTAGACTACCGTAACTTCAAATATGATATTATAAAATAAGAATTTACCTCTAAAGTGATTTTATTCTTGTTTTCAAAATATAAATAAGCGGGATTCAATGATTGACAGTGATATAAGATCGCTGGTTGACCGTAGTAGTTTCTGGCTCGATTCGCACTTGGCCGATAGTGGAACAGAGCTGTCAAGAGCCGAAGTCCATAAGACAAAAAGACAATTAAGTCAGGTGGAAACCACCGTAAAATTGTCAATCGCAATGGTCCCGACTTGGCAAAGGCAATTCAAAACAAATGTTCACACCCTTCACGGCGATCAGCGGAACTCGGAGGGATCAGCATTACGCGGTGCATCATCAAGAGTTGACTTCTCAACCGAGTCTTACTTTTGGTTTATTAAATCATAAAAACTGCATGTTATCAACAATATAACGATATGGTCTTCTTCAGTTTTGAACGGGCTTTACACACATATAATTTATGTATCGATTTAACTAATTTAAATACCAATACAAGATCAATTTGTATGGTAAGTTTACCTTTTGAAAGATAATTTGTGGACAATTCCTCGTCCATCATCAAAACACTTCACCAAAAGCCTGTAATTCATACACAATCTGAATAAGTAGTCTATTTATGATTTTGAACGTGCGCGATGTTGGATAACTCCGTTCCGCTTTGAAGATATAAGACTATTTTTTAAGCAGGTGTAAGAAATTTGGGGATCAGAACTACGCGGAGGAATGATCAGCAGAATTCGGAGAATTGATAAATTTGGATCAGCAGGCGACGTGTCCTCCTGTCTATAGAACAATTAGATGAAGAAAGAAAACAATTATTACAAGTAATGCACTATTTTTGCGTCTTAAAACATTTATGCCGGTCAACGGACCTATAGTGGCTACTATACACTCAACACGAATGTGTCTTATAAATTGGATATTACGTTTTAGTTTATTCATGACTACTGTTTATTCTAAAATCTGACATCTTAAATTGCTTCCATTAATTTGTCATCAAAACTATCAATATCTGTTCTTTGTTTCTGATTTTTTCTGACTTTTAATTAAGAGATGACATTTTCTCACATTTGAGACAAGCCAGTCCAAGATTTTATATCACACTGGTGTAAGACAAGCTACATGCGTATATTATAGACGTCGTGATCCTTGAAACTTCATGCACAAAGAACAATTTTTGAACATGCATGAATAACCTGATTTCCCGAATGAAGTATAATGAAGCAGCGACACCAATCGGGAAAAAACAGGAAGGTGAAATCCATTTCAGAACGTTAATGCGAGAAAAAGTATCAAACCCTCAGCGACATAGACTGATCTCAAACCCTCAGGCTAAGATATATTTTGTCCACCACGATCGGCCTATCTCGCATTTTCTCCTTGGATAAATACTATATTTCTCATATTTTTATACGTTTGGGATGCATAAATTCTGTGTGAGGCACCAGTGTGAGATTCATCCATCATATTGCCGATGTTTACAAGCAATTAAAAACATTTAAATGTAAATAACTCAGCAGGTCTGAATGAAATTGGCCCGGGAATATTGAAATTAAGTGCGGAAATTATTACAACTTCATTAACTTTCCTTATAAATGAAAGCATAGATAGTTGTAGCTTTCCAGACACATTAAAACATGCTAGAGTGCCCCCCATATATAAAAGAGGTGCAAAGGATATTCCTTCAAATTATCGTCCTATTTCTGTTTTATGTACCATTTCTAAAATTTTTGAAAGACATATTTGTTCCCAGCTATATGAGTTCTTTTATAGTAACAAATCACTGCATATAGCGCAATAAAGTTTCCGTCGTGGTTATTTTTGCCAGACTGCTCTGACAAAATTAGTAGATGAATGGTTAAAGCATTTTGATGATGGTGAAATAGTTGGTAATGTGTTTATAGATTTCAGTAAAGCTTTCCATCTTGTTAATCATGTCATATTGTTAGAAAATCTTAAAATTTATAACGTTGGGGAAATGCATTAGAGTGGTTAAGGTCATATTTAAGTCGTAGACAACAAGAAGTTCATTTTGGTAATATAAAATCTACAAGAAATGAAATAAGACATGGTGTTCCTCAGGTATCAGTTCTGGGACCTCTTTTATTCATAGTTTTTATTAATGACTTGCCTCTCTATGTTGAAAAATCTAATTTGGATTTATATGCAGATGATTCTACTCTACACTGTCACGATAAAAACGTTGAGTGTATAAATGATACTCTACAAAATGATATAAAGAACATTGCAAAATGGTGCCAGAATAATAGCATAAAAATCAATGCGCAAAAAACTAAATGCACATAACAAAAACTGGCCAGGTTACCAGGGTTAAATATTCAAATAAATGAGAATATGCTTGAAAATGTTGATTCATTCAAATTGCTTGGTGTATACGTAAATGAAAATTTAAGTTGGGAAGAACAAGTAAATTGATTTGATTCAAAATACCTCTTTTGTATAAAATGAAAGAATATCTACCAGCACATGTAAAACAGCTCTTTAACAATAGTTACATATTACCATACATAGATTACTGTAGTACTGTTTGGGGAAGTTTACCTAAATAATATTCGGATAGAATCTTAAAGATTCAAAAAGGGCTGCAAGAAGTATTCTCGATTGCGACATTTCATTTCCATCAAATTTAATGTTTTCGTCATTAAAATGGTTATCATTTACAAATAGAGTAAATTATCAAAAATGTATTTTAATATATAAAGAAGTAAAAAGACTTGTACCTGAATATCTATTTATATCTACAAACGAAGAAGTTCAAAATTATCACTAAAGATCTACTTCGAAAAATGACTTGCTTTTGCCTAGATAAAATACCATTTTTTATAAAACGTCTTTCAATTACTCAGCAGTCAAGTTATGGAATAATCTACCATTCATTATCAAAAACAGTAGAAACCTGGGATCCTTTAAATCGTCTTGTTTTTTTTTTTTTTTTTTTTTTTTTTTTTTTTTTTTTTTGGAAAATGGAGACTCTTTAATAGTCATATGAGGTTTATTGAATTAATATTGTTAAAATATGATATTATGTGTATTTTTGTATTATTGTATTTTATAAATGCATTTATTGTTCTTTATTTTATCAGAGTGTCTTCATGAAAATTAGACAAGATCTAATTGAGTCACCCTCTATAAATAAAGCATTTACTTACTTACTAATATCACATCAATGCAAATCACGTCGCGTCACAATGCAAAACGTGAGAAAACAACACAACCACGCAAAAAATGACATGGAAACTTCGAAATTAACATCAATTCAGTTTGCAAACCCCAGAAGCGCAACCTCAAAATTCAATTTTGAAGTTTAAAAAACCAAAATGCACTTGATCTTCTCAAATTTTGAATTTATTTAGCAGTTAGTCGGCCTAGTTTAAGAGGGCGCATTTTTCCCATGGCGGCCATGTTTATTACTTTTTATATTCGGCCGAGAAACGTTAGAAAAATAATCAGCCATGATCAAAAATGCGAGACAGGACAATTCCATCCTCGGGTTCACATTTCTTATCATCAGAATTTCAGCAAGCCTCGTTTCTGACTGTAAAAGGTGAAACCTCGGGTGGAATTGTCCAATCTCTTTAAAACATGACTGATTATAATATTGTCATATTGTCGCAGTCTGCATGCGACTTTTAATCTATGGGTGTTGATTAAATTTCAGTGAGAGATTTGCCACTATTTTAGATTTTTCGTGTTTCACAGACATTTCATGCGAGAAAAATATTCTCCTTCCGCCAGGTCGCGAGTTAGAAATATTCTTCACTCTCGATAGTACAATTTCGATTTCAACATGATCGCTAAAGCTCGCACGTTAAAAATCGAAATTATAGTATCTCAAGTGTCTTTATAGCATTGCAAGGAATAATTTTGAAGAATGTGTTACTATATTCTTCAACTTAATCACGCCATAATCAAAACTGTCACATTTGGTTCGTTATCACTGTAGTTTGGAAAATGAAAATGCAGGTTTGACATGGTAATGGAAGACAGGTGGCTAGAGAGAAGAGAGAAGAGCACGAGGAAGGAGAAACGGGACGGGTTGGAGGTGAAAAAGCCGAGAGAAAGGGGACGATAGAAAGAAAATACAAAAGGGGGAAATTAGGGCAGACGGGAATGCAGATTACGGAGAAAAAGAGTAATTTCTGTCGAATTGATCACCATAACCATACAAAATAAGAATGAAGTCTCTGAAATCAAACATTCTATACTACATGTATTGAAGAGTCAGGATGACACAAACACTTACACATTGTAAAAAATGTGTCTAAGCGGAAGACATGTTTTAGAGCATTTTTTGCCCTAGACATGTTTAATCCCGAAACGCTATTCATTTAGACATGTAACTACATAAGACGTGTCTAGAAATAAGATGCATTATGCATAGACATGTCTCAGTTGTAAACATTTAATGATTAAGACATGTCATCATATAAGACATGTATAGTCAGAAGACACTAAATAACCAAAGCGGGGCTCGCGCGTTCAATAGCGTGGGTATCAATTTACACCTTTGTTTATATGAAGTGAATGGAAAGACTGAAGTCAAGTTAACATTGAAATACACACGCAGCTAAAGTTTTCGTTCAAGGTAAGACCTTATAGAGTAACAACGTGTCTTTGACATATTTCTGTAGCTACTTTGCCCGTCAAAAAATAATTCAGAAGATCAAACCTCATATAGAAAAGGGAGAACAAGTAGCACAGAATTGGAGTTTGAGTATTATGATTGACACAGTAATATTAATATATGATGAAAACAACGTGTGATGCAGCCCCCTTTTTGCGTCCTTCGGATTTTGTACTGTAATATAAATGTTGATACCATGTTGTCTTGTTCTACATATACTTCTGGATAACTATATATGTATATGTTTTGTACAATAGTTCATAACCAGCCCGAAAAGAAAAGTTGGTTTATAAAATGTGTGTGTGCGGGGGGGGGGGGATTTTAATCACGTGATCGCATAAGAATCGTCACATCACTTGTTTTTTAAGCAACAAAAACCAAAAAGCCAAATATATGCATAGTTAATTTGATTAATGTTTCATTCAACCAGTAAATGCCATATTACAGAGGTGAAAATACCATTTCATACTGTAAGATGTTGAATAATGAATTTCCGTTTGTATTTTTTCAGCCAACAGATTTCCTGCTTAATGTCCAAGAAAAATAATGCACTAGGATTGTTATTGTGAATGAAGATTTTGACTAAGTTTCGAACTGTTTCAATATTGGAGAAGGAGTAAAGATCAAAGTTAGACACTGTCACCTGTTATCTACTCTTCTGCTGCTATCGTACATTGGACTTTTCCTATCCAAAACAAAATCAGCTCTTGAGCACAACATAAAAATGACAGCGAAACAGTTGGATGTGATCTGTAATTACCTACATGTAAATGTGTGGAAAAATTTATGAAATTTTTATCTGGAGAAAATTGCAAGGAAGATACTCAGACTTTTTATGTGACACTTCATGCAAACATGTGGTTACTGTCATTCGTATGGTATAAAACTTGCAAAAACGAATTTTAATTACAAACAATGCAAAGTCGCTGAAATCATATTTTATTTCTGTATCATTTAAGATTCTGTAAATTTATGTACAATAAAATCTTTTACATCAAAATGTTTTAGTTTTAGTATCCCTGTCTCCGATTTTGCTACATTACTACAGAAATGTACTACAACAGCACAAAAGTAAAAGTTAGTACATGAAATACTGAACGTTTTTCTGTGTGCTTGTTTCTGGGGTGTGCAATTTCAGTTTATTAAAACAGAGATATTATAAAGTGATTTCTTTTTGATTATTTTAAATGGAAGATTGAATATTGTCTTCCTGACATTTATTGCGTTTCCTTTCTATTTCATTCTTACAGAATTCTCAGTCTCAATCTCAAGTTGTTCACAATGTACTATTATCTTGAAGGACCTTGAGTAAGCTTGGCTTTATATGACATTTCAGTTTACAATTTTTTAATTGCCTACTAGTGTCAATATCAGCTGTTTCCGGGATGTTCTTATACATTGGAAGATGATCAGAATGCAACTCTTTCAGGATTTATATCTTCATTTTCAGGAAACTACTAGTGGCTGCAAGTATGGATAAAGACAACAAAATGTATGATACTTTTGGGTGATGAGAAATCTACTGAGAAATGTATTTGGATTAGACAAAAAATATCAGTAATTTCAAATTCCTATTCGTCGAATCCAAAATATTTTTCAAGTTTATTTCTCACTGCCAAAAAGTGCCATGCATTTTTATTGTTTTTTTTTTTTTCATTGTTTTTATACCAAAAGATGCATGACATGTCTTGATTCAAGACACTTAAAAGTTAGACATGTGTTTAATATCTAAGCACCAATTGAAAAGACATGTCTAGGGTGAAGACGTTTTTCAATACATGTCTGGCTGTAAGACATGTCTTATATGAAGACGTGTCTAAAAAGTGATACATGAATAGTGGATAGAAAAGTGTCTAGGGCCTAGATACATATTTACACAGTGCAGTCCAAAAACAAAGTGAAAAAGATAAAGTAGGCCACGATTATACAAATAAAATACACAAAGATAAAGTAAGGTTTAATGACCGAGACGGTTTAATACCCAACATTTCGGCCGGCCTTCGATTAGGGGGGTACCGGGCTGAAATACGGAGAAAGAGAACATATATTTTTATACAATAATGAAGTGAATATATCAACTGTTCTACATACAAAAAAAAATCATTTAAATATTTTTGAATAAGTTTTCGATATTTTTATTTCTACATTGTATACTTAAACTTTAGATTTCACTTTCTCAGCATAATTCAATGCGACAAACGAGGAGCACTAGTTGCTCACTTATATGGTTTAATAAGGTATAATTGCCCGAGTCAGCCCAACCTGTCGCGCAACCCGACTACTTAGAGGGGACCCGACAAATATTTTTTTTCCAAAAAGGGACCCGGACGCCAATATTACGACCCCGGAATTTTCAATATTTTCAACCTGGGAGGGGGCCGGGCCCCCTTATCCCTTTATTCGCCACTAACAACGGGAAATACTCTTATTACAGTTGTAGTGAAAAAATTCTGTTCGAACATGGCCGTGTCGGGTTTGTTTTCTCTTAACGTTCGTACGAGTTATAAATTTTCTATCGTTAGAATATATCACGTAAATTATATTTTTCGCCGTACGTTGCACTTATTGAAAATTTTGAAAAATTGATCTTTTTTAGTTCCTAGAACTGTTTTTATTTTTGAACGTTTCACCCCTTTTATTCAGTCTGTATTGACACTTGTTATTTTATATTATTTATGTAACCACTTGCTCTCTATGATGAGCTTTTTCATATATAAATACTTCAAATTATTATTATCTGAAGAAATAATACACCGCGAATTTCTGATCATTAACCGAGTTTTGCTCATCCAAATTTTCTTTTCTCCGCGATATTCTTAAATCCCAAAATTTCTTACCCGTGCTTAAAAACAGTCTTATATCTTCAAAGCGAAACGGAGTTATCCAACATCGTGCACGATGAAAATAAAAAATAGACTACTTATTCAGATTGTGTATGAATTAAAGGCTTTTGGTGAAGTGTTTTGATGAAGGACGAGGAATTGTCCACAAATTATCTTTCAAAAGGTAAACTGACAATACAAATTGATCTTGTTTCGGTATTTAATTTAGAAAAATCTATAAATAAACTATATGTATGTAAAGCCCATTCAGAACTGAAGAAGACCAACCCGTTACATTGTTGATAACATGCAGTTTTTATGATTTAATAAGCCAAAAGTAAGATTCAGTTGAGAAGTCAACTCGTGATATCGCACCGCGTAATGCTGATCCCTCCGAGTTTTGCTGATCGATGTGAAGGGTGTGATGTTGGGTTAAACCGCTTAAATGGCGCGCCAAACATCTCCTCCCATTGCGGCAGTACACTCAATTGCACAGCATTGTAGCACTTTAAATATCGAAAGAAGTCACGTGCAAAAGTGTTAGTCATTGAAAGTTTACTTAAGGTTAGTGAGGACAGCTGTCACGTGATCAAACCATAAAAATGTCGGGAAAAAATTAAAATGTTCAGAACAGAATGAAATTTGTCAGGAATGTTACTGAGCATGAGTAGAAACGAACTTTGGTTTTAAAAGCATCAAAAATGACGACCGTTGCTATGGGAACAGAAAATGGCGGGAAATTTTCAAATTGCTCCAAAATGACTGAAATTTGACAGGAAGGTTACTTAGCATGTGTAGATACGAGTTTTGGTCTTCAAAATATCAAAATGGCGTCCGTTGCCATGGAAACACAAAATTGCGGGAAAAATTCAAATTCCTTCGTATATGATGAAAATGGAAATAAACTTGAAATAAGGTGAGAAAAAGGAAAATAATAATAAATCAACACAGTAAAAGAGATCAAAAAAGGAAAATAACTATGATAAAAATTAAATAAGATAGAGATATAGTAGTGAAAAAAAGTAAATACGTACACAAAGGGATAAGAACAGTGAAAAAAAAATGATAGAATAAAACTTGAAAATTGTGGGAAGAGAGAATTCACCCTAGAACGACAATAGCAGTCTCCCCCTTCATAACATTTAACGCAGATAATAGAGATACTGCCAGAACAAGCCACTGCTGATTTCCGTTTTATAAAGATCACTCCCTAGAAGTTTGGGACAAGAAAATATGAGAAATATCAACTCATTCATTTAGTCAACGCCATCCAAAATATAATTTTATACAGCATAATAGGTCATTCCGGTCAAAACGGTGGCCAATTGGAAATACAAACTACTTCAGGTCCTGCATGCACGCTCTTTTATCTCTCTATAGGTCTCCTGTGGGGTCACGTGTCGTACTATCATACAATATATCACAAAATTTGTAGATGAAATTTTTGTATTTATGATTAACAGTAGGTAAGAAAGTATCCACTTCCGGTTTGACATGTGTAACCTACAACTTCCTGTTCTAGTCAAGTGAAGACCGTATACAGTCATATGACTATTTTAGTTTGGTATTTGTGCTACAAGCACAGCCGGTTACATCACTTCCGGTTTTTGTTCTAGTAACGGCAAAATTTTTTGAGGGGAGGAGGGCAATGTTGTCAACTTTTAATACTTGTAGGTCTCTTAAAAGCCTGGTTTATTATACTGATTTTTTTATATTTTGAAGATATCGTATAAAGGTATATATTTAAGTAAAAAAATGAAATTTTAAATTCGGAAGTTTTTCTGAATTTCACTTTTTATGTCCCTCCAGGAGGCAAAAAGTGATAAAAAATCTAACCTCAATGTGCAATTTGGAATATCAGCAAAAATAATTGACAGAAGTGGATGTATTTTTAGAAATACCTTTAAAACAACCAAACACTCTTTTTACAAAAACAATGGAATTCGGACCATTATTCGGGGGGGGGGGGTAACTTTGACCCCATTTATCTTATAAAAACGTCTGGAAAGGTGGTCCAATATTTATACCAAAGAAAGGGTATATATTCAACAGTAATATATTTAAAAATAGCCATCTTGACTTCGGAATTATTTTTGGGGTCAGGTGTCTTCACTAACCTTAAACATAGTTGAAACATAACAAGCGTTCTCATTAGTTCTTTCCACTGGACAATTCCTTTGATGTTATAAATATAAGCTATGTTCGCTATTAAATGACGACAATGTAATACAAATTATTTCTTATCAGATTGTATATCCAATAAAGAAAATCAATTACAGATAGTTTATGCATAGTTGTATATTTCTGAGATAAGGAAGACCCTTTTTTCCTCTTGCTTCGTGACCCAAATTGTCAATACAAAGAAAACTTACGTGACTTTTTTATTTCTCAGTCAAGATGTGTAGTCTTCGGCAAAAATCTCGACCCCTTTTGAAAACCGAAATCATAGTATTTAAATGATCACTGATCAGTTGACATTACTAAATTTTGAAAAAATAATCTAATAAATAAAGGGAACAGTCATCAAGTTATTTATAAGCTTTGGGGATGGATAATTTTAGGCGGGGTTGGAATTTGGGAAGTGGTATCATTGGGGAGGGGGTGAAAATTCAGAACAATACTCTTTTTGGGGAATATTTTTAATTAGTTTTTAGCTTCTTTGGTGCGGTAAAAAGTTTCATTGACTAAAGAGGGTGATTTTACCAAATATTTTATCTTTTGACAGCTCTGAAAAAAAACTTTCCCAAAAATATGATTAGAGAAGAAAAATTAAAGCTTGTTTCCTTTAATCAGAGTAAGGACATGTAATTCTAGAATAAAGAAAATACGCATTTTCTGTCAGAAAAAGTTATATAATCAACGAGAACTAGGTTATAAATGTTCCGTCGGAATATTGGTCAGAGCGACCCCTGACTTTTGAAAATGGCATTCCTAAAATTTATCAAAATTTCTTTAATCATTTTGAACATGTTCAATCAAAACGCAATAATTATTTTTTTTTTTTTTTAGATTTTTTTAAAGATTGCCTTTCTGTAACCAAAAAAAAAATAATTACATGTCTACGCGAACCAGACTGCGAATACGTAGGCATTTATAGCAATTGAAAACTGATTTTGGGGGGAGGGGGCAAAGTTCTTTATCGACCATTTGTGGGGGTGGTCAAAGTTTTTCATTACGCTGGACGAGGGACGAACTATCAACCAAGAAATTTGTGAAAAATTATCCAGTCCCCACACCTGATTAATAATGATTGTTAGGGGTAATTCAAAATTCGATTTCCTCCTTTAGTTAGCTGTATTCCGCGTGATTTTGTATACTGTTTTCTGTTTTTATATAACATAAGAGAGACTAGTATATGCTCAGTGTTGGACTGATTTAGTAATTGAACCAATTCAATCAATAAAAAGTGTAATAATAAGATTTATCAACGTTCGTTAAAAATGCCACCTCGCAAGTTCAAAATTTCCGGTCGAAATTTTTGGGAGTTCACCGGGAGATGCAGCCTAGAATAAAGGTGTTTCGGTCGATTTGTTCATAATTTTTGCCTATATTCAGCAGGAAAACTCATATTTTTTTATTTCAGAAAAAAGGGAGGGGTCCAATTCATTGTGCCCTTCTTGATCCGCCTATTTTGTTTTGTTATAAATCGTCACATTTGAGTTAGAAACCCAAAACTGTTGAAAACCTTACTGGATTTATTTTTTGCTAAATTTAATCCGTTTTCTGATGTCTGATGTTGTTTAATTTTGTAGGGCTGGAGTAAACATTATCTATGACAACATATGCTTCTTGAAAATGTGTCAAGTTGAAATTGGAGCCAGTTTTGTAGCTGAATTTTCATCAATTTCTGAAAACGGAACGGAACTTAATGACAAACAAATCTGTATCTGATTGATGCGATATTTACTAGCTAACATTTTTGACAAGCAAGTCTTATCTTCTCGGAACTTTTCAGCCAAATAACGGCCCACTGAAGGGCAAAAAGCATACAATTGTTGAAAATAAATAAAATGAGGTAAAAATGAAAAATAAAAACATCATGACGACACCATAGGTACCTGTGGACAGGACCCCCCTTTTTGTAACAATGATTTATTTATTTATTTTTCATATGGCATACATACATGTAGTTGTCACACTTATTTATGTAGAAAATCGATTATATGCCGTTTTTTTTTTTTGATGAGCCCGGTCTTCTGATATAATATAAGCTCGCTATATTAAATCAGAAAAAAGGGCTGATCAGAAAATGAAAATGGCAATTGTCACAAAAAAGAGGGGTCCTGGTTCGGTCGATCCTATACAAGATACACTTCAACGTTTAAGTACATAGAACGACCGAACGTTTGTATAGAAATGCGTTATCCGATATTCCTCCGAAACGGTTTGCATTTTGTAAATTTTTTCAAACAAACTTGCAGTAAATCTTCAGTATATATTGCATATGTGCATCCTGCATTTTCCTTTTGTTTATATCTTTTTCCATCTTGTCTTGGATATTGGACGAACGTTATACATTCAAAAATGTGAATCAAATAGTAATTTCAGATGTAAAGCACGGACCATTTGAAGTTTGTTTAAAAAAATCTCTGACAAGCACCTGGTTTGAAAATAAATAACCTGGCCCTCACTCTGTTCATTAGAAAAAAAAGGCTTGTTACATAGTGTTTATTTGAAAAAAAAAATCCCGGCTCAGGTAAAAATCCCAGGCCCACCCCTGAAAATCAAATGATCTGTACCAAACCGAAAACAAATCCTTCTACAATATTAAACAAACATTCAAAGTTACAGAAATCGTTCACTTATTCATGAACAATTTCTACAAGAAATGATTATTACCACCATGATAACGGAAAAATTGTTTTACACTCAAAGATAGAAACGCAGCCACGTGAGTTATTTTAAAAAAAGACACACCTCTTTCTAACGGACAGGCAGATGAATAAGAACACGTTGCTTTTGAAATCATTTAATTGTCAATAGAACCAATGAAATCGCGTGTTACAGAAATTGTTGATTTTGTTCCGGCTTACTAACTTTTGTTCAGAAAATGTGTTTACTTGTGACGAAACGCTAAATTGCAGTGCAATTGAGTGTATTCAGTATCAACTAAACAGTTATTTGAAAGGTCGTAGACAGTTAAAAGAAATGAATATCATGGTACTTAGAACAAAAAGATTCTTGAATCAGAGTTCGGACCGACACTTCAAATTTTACAACAAAAGACGAACGATGAACTGCAAGCAAGCTTAGCGCTGGAATGTTCCTTGAGAAAGTTTCAACAAATTGTTTGTTAGCAAAAATGTAACGTTTACTTTCATTGGCTTGTCGATAACAACAAGGTGGGGCTTGTACTGAAGTGAGAAACCATAATTAGAACGTGCACGTGATTTCTTTTGTATCTTGTTGTAGATAGAATATTTAAAAAAAAAAGTTTTTACCGAAGTTTTATTCTTAAGAATTTTTAAATATATTGACTAACATCACTATCAAAATAAAATATTTTTTCCGATAAATGAAAAGGCTTTCTGGCGTATTCTGTATAAGTACATAAGTGTGTGAAACATGACGAAAAGTAACCGACATATAACTAGCAAATCTCTGTTACGTAGGCTAATAAACCTCTGTTAAATAGGCAAAGTATTCATATTTTAAAATATTCTTGTAGGAAACAACAAACCTGATAAATTTCTAGAGGTTGAAGAAGCATTTTTTTCATATCCTAAAATATTCCTTCAGAATACGAATAAATTGTACATTTTTTACATCTTACAACATCGACCGATGGTATTCCATTTATTTTTGGAGAGACCACCATGGACTATGGAAAGTTTGTTCCATTTAACTCGGTAATTTAAACAAGACTGAAGGGCTCGTAGTTTGAACTTCGTTTGGTCTAGCGGAAATCTTGGATTTCACCAATTATTTTTAGGTTGAAAAAAAACATGTTTAAACAGTTTTATGGTTGGCCATTAGATTATTATTTTTTTAGATCGGGAGGTGGTGGCTGGGTCAACTGACAGTTGAAAGGTTTGTTCTATAAAACGGGATCAACTACTATAATTACATGTATCTCTGCTTGTGTCAATTTTGATACTAATGTTGTTTTGTATCATCCCATTGTCGCACAAGAATAGTCTCGGGAAGAGGGTTACTTGGAATATTTTAAGGTAGGGATGTGCCAAATTGATCTCGAAAACATGCCCCGAATTTATATGCTCCCGTACGTAAAACATACCACAAATTTATATAACAACATTAAATGTAGGACCCTAATATATTTAAATACAATTGTTTTAATCCACTACCAAGCAGACCTTTCAAAACACAATATGCCTCACTGATAGTGTGACGGGTGTCGCTAGCGGGTCAGGACATGCTTACCCTTCCGGAGCACCTGATGTCACTCCTTGTTTTCATGGGAGTTCACACTATGAGTGCCTTGGTTTTTAATGTCGTCTTTTGTAGCTGTCTCACGTCCTTGTTTTGTCTTTGTTTTTCTCTGTTGCCAATTTTGCCATGTCTTTGGATGTCGATTTTTGTAGTCTTCGCTTCACTTGTTCTTTCATTATTCTTATGCCGTTGTTTAACATGAAAATCAAAGAAACATAGTATAAAGTACGTTTATTATTGTACATTTCAAGAAAATAATTCTGCTGTCTCATACATAATTGCATTTTTTTGCTTTTTTGGTACAAACATTTATATAAATTATTTTTTCTTAATGCAAATTTATTTATACAAGTATAATTAGTTAATATCCTTAAGAATTTTTTGAAGCCTTGATAATTAATGCGGTCACGGAGTTAACTTTGTCTAATGAAAAAGTAGGTATAATTTGTGCTAGCTCTCACGTAGCGTATTTACTGTGAAACACACACTCCGTAAGCAGGTGAAGCTGAAATGTAACTGTCCATGTTCTAGGGAAATCGATATTTCTGATATTAAAATCGTCCCTTTTGTCGTACATTTTGGTACTGAAATGACCATTTTTTGTCAAATTAAAAGATGTAAGTCCAAAAAAGATGTAGATGTAGAGGTTTCTCTCTTGTTCTTGTGGATATATTAATGGGATCCATTTAGAAAAAATATGAGCTTAATTGCAAGCCAAATTAATCTATGGACAGAACTTTGCAGGAGAGGATACTCAACTTATATTAAAAACATTAAGTTATATATGGCAAGTTTCAAAATAAAAATCTGCTTTCCGGTCAGCACGGAATTCTGCCTACTCGGCTAGTGAATAAATGCGGGAACTAACAGTCAGCCAGCAGTGACATCGATGAAGTGGTAACAAATAACTGAAAACCGAACTTGCTGTCAATTAAGCTACTACATATAGCCATTTCAACAAGTAATGTCTCTTCAGTGCAGATAGAATTACATTTTGGAGACCATGAATTCAAAGTTGTTTCAAATCTGTATTCATTTATTTTATATTTGAATGTTATTATGTTATTTATTTCTAACTATTACACTTATTTTTTCTTTTTTTTTTCTATTTTTGAATGTCATACTATTTTTTTTCATTCAAAATATCGATTACCTTACCCGAACTTTGCCAAGTTTCACCCTTACCCTGACTTCAAACCCTTAATGATAACCTTAAACCTTATCACTTACATTATACCATAACTCTTACCTTAACCTTACAGAAACCTAACCCTATTACTAGTATCTTAACCCTAACATTTAAGTTATTCACACTGACACCAACACTTAGCCCTTAACCTAGACATAAGCACTATCATAATAATCTAGCCGTAACCTAATACTAACACAACGTCGAATCATAAACTATTCTAAAGCTCTGCAACAACCTCGAACTTAACCCTTTTACTAACTTTTTAACCCTAACCATTTTATTAACTCTTATTCCTTACCTTTAAGCTAATCACCCATTTACTAATAGTGAGCCCTTAACTTAGACACGAGCTCTAACATTATATAACCATAACCTAATAATTACACAACCTCATTTCAACCGTAACATAACCCTTCCCGACCCTTTCTTACTGTAATCCAAAACCTAATACTTACTTAAATCGGACCCTTAATCCTAGCCAAACCTAATTCTACCAATATACACTCTAATTCTAAATCCTAACCCTAAATCTAACTAACATAATAATAACACAATATATTCCTAAATTGTAAACCAATGTTAAGCCTAGTCTTACCCTAACCCTATGTTAAGCTTAACATAACCTTAACACAACCTATTTCTAAGTAGTAAACCAATTTTAAGCCTATTCTTTTAATCTTAACATAACCATAACACTAACTCTTACTTATTCTTACTAACCCTTGCTTACTCTAATTCTCAACATAACACTAACGTAACTTTAACCCTAAGTCCTAACCGTTACCTTAAACTAGCACTAAACCAACCTTAACCCTAACCTAACCCTTAACACAATTTAATCTTAATCTTTCCCTATCACTAACATTTAACCTTACCTTAATCACCTTTACCTGGAATTTGAGCTCTAAGCCCTTATCCTAACCCAACAATAATTCCGAACCATCCTTTTTACTAACCCTAATCATAATACATAACCATATCTAACATTACTAACCAATACTTAATCTATCCCTAAACCCTAACCTAAGTAACAATAATGTAATACTAACACAACCTCACCTCTAACCCTTGAACTATTCCTAAGCTATAACCATAACCTTAATCCTAACCTCATTTCAACATTAACTCTACCCTCAATAACCCTTACTTACTCTAAATCTTAACCTAACACTAATTTAACTTTAACCCTAATACTAGCACAATCTCCAACACATATATATATCTAAACCCTAAACCAATTTTGCCCCTTACTCAACCTTGATCCTAGCCCTTATTCCGACCCCTACCTTTATCTTACTAACCCAATTCATAGACATAACCCTGGATCTTAAATCCAACCGTAATGATGCATGATATTTTAAACATAACGTTATGATGTATAATTCTAACAGGAACTATCCCAAACCTAACACCCTTATAATGAATTTTACCCCTGCCTAACCTTAACCCAAATGATAAATATAATCCAATCATTAATCCTAAAGATATATGTGATTCTAATCCAAGTGATCTAAGTCATACTTAGCCATTAAAACTGATTGTGTAACCAAAGCCCTTAATTTTATAACGAATCAATCTCAACTAATCAAAACCCAACTCTAACCTTAAGCCAAGCCTTCTCACCTTTCCCTAACTTTTACCCTAATTCAACCAACTCCTCACCCAACCATACATAAACCCAACTTTAACAATACAAATATACTAACGCTACAACTTCAACCCTACCCTTACTACCCTCAATTATACTGATAATATAATTCAAAACATAACCTAATTGATATGAATTATCCTAACCATACCCCAAAGAGTGTATTTCATCTTACACAAAAGAATGTATGTATTCCTAAGCCTTACATTAATCACAGCCTCAACCCCAAGTCCTACACTTTGGTACTCTAACCATAATCCTAAGCTATGACCTTAACGAACCCTAACGTTAATGTAATCTTCAACAATACCTCTTGCATGTATATAACCCAACCCTAGCCCAACTGATATATTTAATGAACTGATGTATGTGCCACTGTGCAATTCTTAACTGAAATGAAATATGTAAACCTTCACCCAAATAATAACCCTTACCTTAATGATGTATATTAAACCCAGTGATAAAATGATCCAAATGATCTATACGATGCTAACGTTATAACTTATAACCTTTAGCTTTCAAACTTTTTTCTAAAATTATCATTATATTGCTGCTGCTGCTGCTTCTCGTCCATACTGGGATATGTTTGCTGCTGCTGCTGCTGCTGGTGGATTGATAGGGTATTGTGGTGGCGGCGGCGAAAGCGGTGGTGGTGGTGGTGGTGGTGAATTTAAGGTATCTGGGTGGTGGTGGTGGTGGTAAATTTAAGGTATCTGGGTGGTGGTGGTGGTGGTGGAGGGATCATAGTCTATTATGGTGGTGGTGGTGGAATAATAGTCTATGGTGGTGGTGAGATACTAGTCTATGGTGGGGGTGGTGATGAAATGATAGTCTATGGTGGTGGTGGCGGCGGGATAATAGTCTGCGGTGGTCGGTGGTTTATCACTTTATTCTTTTGGGGCATAATTATAACAAACCCTGACAATACGTTTTTTAATTTTTAATTTCATTTAAACAAAATACATTAACATTTTAATTTTCTGTCTTTACAATAATGTCAATTTAAGTTTTCTGTCTTCATTGCTGGTTCTTCCGTCATTTAAATGTCTGTCTTCATATCCACTTAATTGGGTTCTATAGCTACCTTCATCCGTTTCAGTTCTGGTTCTTTGTCTTCAAACACAGCTATAATCTTTCCAAGTCTCTGCTTTCCATCCTCAAACATTTGATCTAAAAATTACAAACTTGATACCGGTTGATACTTAACATACTTCAATAATTTGTAGTACTGCAAACAACTTCGAAACCAACGGTGTCTATTTTCGTTGGTATCTTCATACGGTAGGATACACCGACAAGCTTTGTCCACAGTTCCATAGTCCCATTGACTTAAAAAGCATACAACATCTGGATGCAGGGGCGTAGGTGACCTCAATACTTTAATCGTTCCTAGAATTCCTCTGTCTTCTTTGATTGCTAAATTCCGGCTTCCCTCTCCTCTACGTGTAGAATATATATCACCCCATATCACCCCATGGAAATTTTTTCAGCTATCTGTCGTGTAATCCATGCGCCTTGATGCAAAGACAATTCACTTGATGAACAATAGCATCTACATTTTCTGTTTTCAATAAATCTCCGTCAACAATATTTACACCATTCTGTCTTTATTGGCTTCAGTCTGTTCTTGTACACCTTTTATATTCTATTTCTATTGTCTCCATAGCTGTAATTCGTCAGTTAATATTTGTAAGACGGCTTCGGATTGGTTAATTTTCCTGAGTTCTGATTGGTCAGTCTTTTGTAAATGGCGATTTCTGATCTATTGAAATCGCTGCAATTTGATTCTGTACACTTTCAATCCACTTTTCCTAATTCTTCTATCAATTGATGTTGAGCTGCCCATATCTCTGTTGCTTGATCTTTGCATTCAGCACAATAGGTTTGAGTGAACATATATAATACATATAATCGTCCAGGATTGATGACCCCATCTTCATACATGGCAAGCACGATCCGCTTGTACACTTCCAGACTGTCCATGACGAACTGAATGAGAACCCCAAATAACTATTTTGAAATTTTATCTGACTTCTTATAGCATGGGTAACTCTAACTTAACACTATTCATAATTTAACACTATCTCTATCAATAATTTAAATATAACCCTTATCCAATTTCACCCCAACTCTTACCGTAATCTAAACCTAATTCTAACACTAACCATAATAGAACTCTAATGCTATTTATAATTTCACCCTAACCCTCACCATTATCTAACTCTAACCATAATATAACCCAAATCCTATCTATAAGCTAACTCTGACCCTAATACTATATATATTCTAACCCTAACCTATCTGTAATCTAACTATAACCCTTACCCAATCTAACCCGAACCCTATGTATAATTCAGCATAACTTTAACCTTATCTATATTTTAACTGTAACCACAACCTTACCATAATTTAACCCTAACCCTTTCAATAATCTAAACTTTAACTCTAACCACAATATAACCTTAAGCCTATCTTAAATTAAACTCTAAACCTAACCTTACCATAATTTAACCCTAACACTTGCCATAATCTAAACCCAACTTTAACCATAATATAACCCTAAGCCTATCTATAATCTAATTCTAGCCCTTACACTGACCATAATTTAAACCTATCCCTACCTATAATTAAACAATAATCCTAACACAATCTAACCCTAACCCTTGCCTTATTCTAAACCTAACTCTAACCCTAACCATGATATAGCCATAATCCTATCTATTATCTAACCATAATTTAACATAACCATAATTCTATCTATTATCTAACCATAATTTACCCTAACCATAATTTAACATAACCCTAATCATAATAGTAGTAATTTATATTATGTCTGTAACATTAGATACATTCATTTATATTTGTTCTGAAAAGTACCATGCATTTCTCTTATGTTGGAGACAGAATATAAATTACTACTACTATGATTAGGGTTATGTTAAATTATGGTTAGGGTAAGAGTTAGTGTTAGTGCCAGGGTAAGGGTTAGAGTTAGGGTTAGTTAGGATAATAGTTGAATAATAGATAGGGTTAGGATTGGCTTAGAGTATGTTAGGTTATATTGTGGTAAGAATTAGAGCTAAGTTTAGATTATGGTAAGGGTTAGGGTTAAGATAAGAGTATGGTTAGGGTTAGATAATTGATAGGGTTACAGCTAAATTATGGTAAGGATTAGGGTTACATTATGGTTAGTGTTAGGGTTAGGGTTAGCTTATAGAAAGGTTAGGTTATATTGTGGTAAGAATTAGAGCTAGGTTTAGATTATGGTAAGGCTTAGGATTAGATTAAAATGATAGATAGGGTTACAGCTAAATTATGGTAAGGGTTAGAGTTGAATTATAATAAGGTTAGGGTTACAGTTAAATTATAGATAGGGTTAGGGTTAAATTATGGTAAGGTTAAGGTAGGATACATCGGCAAACGAATACCGAAGCAAGAAAAGGAAAGGGAAAATTTTAAAATAATAAATCCAACATCACGGCAACTCACAGCAACAAGAATTGAGACAGTATGACAAAGACAAAACAAATAAACAAAAGTGAACAAGAACGCCACAAAACTTAAGCACTAGCAGTGTGAACCCCTATAAAAACTTAGGTATCATCAGGTGCTCCGGAAGGGTAAGCATGATCTGCTCCACGCGTGGCACCCGTCACACTGCCAGTGAAAGGTCCGGTTTTGTCACAGTCGGTGTTAGTCAGTCCGGTAACAAACTCTGGATCTACCCAAAAATATCTGTTCTCATTTGTGAAACAGAAACATTGTAATGGTCTGTCAAATCATGTTGGCGACCGTAAAACTTCTGTAGTGACAATTGCAACAGTGACTGAACATACCCTTGATGTGTAAGTTTTTGAGACAGTAATTTCGCTCTGTTGACAAAATCGCTGTACAAACTACAGGCACGGCAATAGCGAATGAATTGTGAAATGTACACGCCATATGCCGGAGAAGTGGAATATTACTGCTCAAAAACGGGAAGTGCACTATTGGAAAGTCGAAATCATCACGCTTGTCGTAAAGTTTTGTTTTCAGACGTCCAGAGTTGTCAATGTAGAGGTATAAGTCCAGGTATGATGCTGATGATGGTGTATCAGTGGTCTCTTTAATTTCGAGTTCATTTGGGTATATAAGATGAAGGTTATCTTTAAATTGAGGATTGTTCAATGAAAGAACATCATCTATATAACGGAAACTGAAATTAAAGGATTTGGCTAGCTTATTGTCTTTTTTCTGAACTAGCCCTTGTATGAACCTGGCTTCATACGAATAAAGAAACAAATCTGCTAAAAGTGGCGCACAATTAGTCCCCATAGGTATCCCTATTGTCTGCTGGAAAACTTGTCCTCCAAATTCTACAAATATGTTATCAATTAAGAATTCCAGCATTGCGATGACATCCTCCTCTGTATACTTTTTGTGTGAATCAGTGTGATGTTTAACAAAATAGGCCCCATCTTTACCTATCACTAAATATGAATATCTTCTTTCACCCTTTTTAGTACAGAAAGACTGATGTATTAAATCCCGGAGTACTGACTTTAGCTTATCGTGTGGAAGAGTAGTATAGAGAGTAGAAAAATCAAATGTTTTGACACTGTTGCAGTGGTTGAGTTCAGTTGAAGATAGATATTCTAATAAGTCTTTTGAGTTTTTGAGAATCAACATCTGATTCACTCCACTTGTTGAGTATACTTTATCACTATATATCTTGAGGCCATCTTTGACTGCAGTAAGTAATGAAGTGAGGAGCTTAGAAAGGGGTTTTGTTGTGCATTTGGCAGACCCAGCAATGTATCTCTGTATGGGCATTTATGTAATT
Organism: Modiolus philippinarum; assembly: GCA_002080025.1. Taxonomy (NCBI): domain Eukaryota; kingdom Metazoa; phylum Mollusca; class Bivalvia; order Mytilida; family Modiolidae; genus Modiolus; species Modiolus philippinarum. Next base: position 46,138 of record MJUU01060365.1, read on the forward strand.
TGGGTAACCAGTAGATACAAGGCAGGTTGTTGTTCTCTTCACTCAAACTGATACCAAAGGAAGACAATACTGATTTGTGATTGTTTAGTATGTCCTCCCTTGGTATGGTGGAGAGTTTGTATGTAGGAGTTAGATAATAGATAGGATTATGGCTATATCATGGTTAGGGTTAGAGTTAGGTTTAGATTATGGCAAGGGTTAGGGTTAGATTGTGTAAGGATTATTGTTTAATTAGGTAGGGATAGGTTTAAATTATGGTCAGTGTAAGGGTTAGAATTAGATTAGAATAGGCTTAGGGTTATATTATGGTTAGAATTTTGTTTAGATTATGGCAAGTGTTAGGGTTAAATTATGGTAAGGTTAGGTTTAGAGTTTAATTTAAGATAGGCTTAGGGTTATATTGAGGTTAGAGATAAAATTTAGATTGTTGAAAGGATTAGGGTTAAATTATGGTAAGGTTGTGGTTACAGTTAAACTATAGATAAGGTTAAAGTTATGCTGAATTATAAATAGGATTGGGGTTAGATTGGGTAAGGGTTATAGTTAGATTACAGATAGGTTAGGGTAAGAATATATATAGTATTAGGGTTAGAGTTAGCTTATAGATAGGATTTGGGTTATATTATGGTTAAAGATAGATAATGGTAAGGGTTAGGGTGAAATTGTAAATAGCATTAGAGTTCTATTATGGTTAGTGTTAGAATTAGGTTTAGATTACGGTAAGGTTTAGGGTTAAATTGGGTAAGGGTTATATTTAAATTATTGATAGGGATAGTGTTAAATTATGAGTAGTGTTAAGTTAGAGTTATCCATGCTATAAGAAGTCAGATAAAATTTCAAAATAGTTATATGGGGTTCTCAATCAGTTCGTCATGGACAGTCTGGAAGTGTACAAGCGGATCGTGCTTGCCATGTACGAAGATGGGGTCATCAATCCTGGACGATTATATGTATTATATGTGTTCACTCAAACCTATTGTGCTGAATGCAAAGATCAAGCAACAGAGATATGGGCAGCTCATCATCAATTGATAGAAGAATTAGGAAAAGTGGATTGAAAGTGTACAGAATCAAATTGCAGCGATTTCAACAGATCAGAAATCGCCATTTACAAAAGACTGACCAATCAGAACGCAGGAAAATTAACCAATCCGAAGCCGTCTTACAAATATTAACTGCCGAATTACAGCTATGGAGACAATAGAAATAGAATATAAAAGGTGTACAAGAACAGACTGAAGCCAATAAAGACAGAATGGGTGTAAATATTGTTGACGGAGATTTATTGAAAGCAGAAAATGTAGATGCTATTGTTCATCAAGTGAATTGTCTTTGCATCAAGGCGCATGGATTACACGACAGATAGCTGAAAAATTTCCATGGGGTGATATATATTCTACACGTAGAGGAGAGGGAAGCCGGAATTTAGCAATCAAAGAAGACAAACGAATTCCAGGAACGATTAAAGTACTGAGGTCATCTACGCCCCTGCACCCAGATGTTGTATGCTTTTTAAGTCAATGGGACTATGGAACTGTGGACAAAGCTTGTCGGTATATTCTACCGTATGGAGATACCAACGAAAATAGACACCGTTGGTTTCGAAGTTGTTTGCAGTACTACAAATTATTGAAGTATGTTAAGTATCAACCGGTATCAAGTTTGTAATTTTTAGATCAAATGTTTGAAGATGGAAAGCAGAGACTTGGAAAGATTATAGCTGTGTTTGAAGACAAAGAACCAGAATTGAAACGGATGAAGGTAGCTACAGAACCCAATTAAGTGGATATGAAGACAGACATTTAAGTGACGGAAGAACCAGCAATGAAGACAGAAAACTTAAATTGACATTAATGTAAAGACAGAAAATTAAAATGTTTATGTATTTTGTTTAAATGAAATAAAAATGAAAACGTATTGTCAGGGTTTGTTATTATTATGCCCCAAAAGAATAAAGTGATAAACCACCGACCACCACAGACTATTATTTCATCAACACCACCACCATAGACTAGTATCTCACCACCAACATTACCACCACCACCACCATAGACTATTATTCCACCACCACCACCATAATAGACCATGATCCGTCCACCACCACCACCACCACCACCACCCAGATACCTTAAATTCACCACCACAACCACCACCCAGATACCTTAAATTCACCACTACCACCACCGCCGCCACCGCCACCACAGACTAGTATCCCTCCACCACCACCACTACCACCACAACCACCACCCAGATACCTTTAAACCACCACCACCACCACCGCCGCCGCTGCCACCACAATACCCTATCAATCTACCAGCAGCAGCAGCAGCAGCAGACATATCCCAGTATGGACGAGAAGCAGCAACAGCAGCAGCAATATAATGATAATTTTAGAAAAAAGTTTGAAAGCTAAAGGTTATAAGTTATAACGTTAGAATCGTATAGATCATTTGGATCATTTTATCACTGGGTTTAGTATACATCATTATGGTAAGGGTTATTATTTGGCTGAAGGTTTACATATTTCATTTCAGTTAAGAATTGCAAAGTGGCACATACATCAGTTCATTAAATATATCAGTTGGGCTAGGGTTGGGTTATATACATGAAAGAGGTATTGTTGAAGATTACATTAAAGTTAGGGTTCGTTAAGGTCATAGCTTAGGATTATGGTTAGAGTACCAAAGTGTAGCACTTAGGGTTGAGGCTATGATTAATGTAAGGCTTAGGAATACATACATTCTTTTGTTTAAGATGAAATACACTCTTTGGGATATGGTTAGGATAATTCATATCAATTAGGTTATGTTTGGAATTATATTATCAGTATAATTTAGGGTAGTAAGGGTAGGGTTGAAGTTGTAGCGTTAGTATATTGGTGTTGTTTTTTTTTAAAGTTGGGTTTATATATGGTTGGTTGAGGAGTTGATTGAATTAGGGTAAAAGTTAGGGAAAGGTGAGAAGGCTTGGCTTAAGGTTAGAGTTGGGTTTGGATTAGTTGAGATTGATTCGTTATAAAATTAAGGGCTTTGGTTACACAATCAGTTTCATGGCTAAGTATGACTTAGATCACTTGGACTAGAATCACATATATCTTTCGGATTAATGATTGGATTATATTCATTATTTGGGTTAAGGTTAGGCAGGGGTAACATTCATTACAAGGGTGTTAGGTTTAGGATAGTTCCTGTTAGAATTATACATCATAACGTTATGTTTAAAATATCATGCATCATTACGGTTGGATTTAAGATTCAGGGTTATGTCTATGAATTGGGTTAGTAAGATAAAGGTAGGGGTCGAAATAAGGGCTAGGATCAAGGTTAAGTAAGGGGCAAAATTGGTTTAGGGCTTAGATATATATAGGTATTGGAGATTGTGCTAGTATACGGGTTAAAGTAAAATTAGTGTTAGGTTAAGATTTAGAGTAAGAAAGGGTTAGTGAGGGTAGAGTTAATGTTGAAATGAGGTTAGGATTAAGGTTATGGTTATAGCTTAGGAATAGTTCAAGGGTTAGAGGTGAGGTTGTGTTAGTATTAAATTATTGTTACTTAGGTTAGGGTTTAGGGATAGATTAAGTATTGGTTAGTAATGTTAGATATGGTTATGTATTATGATTAGGGTTAGTAAAAAAAAGATGGTTCGGAATTATTGTTGGGTTAGGATAAGGGCTAAGAGCTCAAATTCCAGGTAAAGGTGATTAAGGTAAGGTTAAATGTTAGTGATAGGGAAAGCTTAAGATTAAATTGTGGTAAGGGTTAGGTTAGGGTTAAGGTTGGTTTAGTGCTAGTTTAAAGTTAAAGTTACGTTAGTGTAATGTTGAGAATTAGAGTAAGCAAGGGTTAGTAAGACTATGTAAGAGTTAGTGTTATGGTTATGTTAAGATTAAAAGAATAGGCTTAAAATTGGATTACTACTTAGAAATAGGCTGTGTTAAGGTTATGTTAAGCTTGACATAGGGTTAGGGTAAGGCTAGGCTTAACATTGGTTTACAATTTAGGAATATATTGTGTTATTATTAGGTTAGTTAGATCTAGGGTTAGGATTTAAAATTAGAGTGTATATTGGTAGAATTGGGTTTGGCTAGGACTAAGGGTTCGATTTAAGTAAGTATTAGGTTTTGGATTACAGTAAGAAAGGGTCGGTAAGGGTTATGTTACGGTTGAAATGAGGTTGTGTAATTATTAGGTTTTGGTTAGAATATAATGTTAGAGCTCGTGTCTAAGTTAAGGACTCACTGTTAGTAAATGGGTGATTAGCTTAAAGGTAAGGGTTAAGAGTTAGTAAAAGGGTTAGGGTTAAAAAGTTAGTAAAAGGGTTAAGTTCGGGGTTTGTTACAGAGCTTTAGAATAGTTTGGGATTCGACGTTGTTTTAGTATTAGGTTACGGCTAGATTATTATGATACTGCTTATGTCTAGGTTAAGGGATAAGTGTTGATGTCAGTGTGAATAACTTAAAGGTTAGGATTAAGATACTAGTAATAGGGTTAGGTTTCTGTAAGGTTAAGGTAAAAGTTATGGTATAATGTAAGTGATAGGGTCTAAGGTTATCATTAAGGGTTTGAAGTCAGGGTAAGGGTGAAACTTGGTAAAGTTAGGGTAAGGTAATCGATATTTTGAAAAAAAAATAGTATGACATTCAAAAATAGAAAAAAAAGAAAAATAACTGTAATAGTTAGAAATAAATAACAGAATAACATTCAATTATAAAATAAATGAATACAGAGTTGTCATAGGAACTTAGGTTGGGGTAAGTTGTAAGATAAATGAAGTTGGTTATGAAATAATGTGGAAAAGGGGAAATAATTCTACGAATTGGATAAAAAATGGCGGGAAAGCTAAAAATAGCAGACGACACTATAGAATTATGGCGACAAAGGGGAAATACCTCTAAGGATTGGATGACAAATGGCGGGAAATCTAAAAATATCAGGCGACAGTATAGATATTTGGCAGGTAAGGGGAAATAACTCTAAGAATTGGATGAAAAGGGGAAATAATTATGAAATAAAATAGGAAACAATAATAAAAAAACCAATAGCAGACAACATTATTATAGAAATTTGGTAGGGAAGAGGAAATCACTTTAAGAATTGAATGAAAAAGGGGGATAATTATGTAATATAAAAGGAAACAAAACGGCAATATCAGACGACACTATAGGAATTTAGCGGGGAAAAGAAAAAAACCTCTAAGGATTGGATGAAAAGACAAGATAATTATAAAATAAAGAGGAAAATAATAAAATAACACATACAAAAGGTTACACAAGAGGACTTTAGTCTAAACATTGGATGAGAAGGGAGAAATTACAAAGAACAATACTGAAAAAAGGTGAAATGCTATTACAACAGATAAAAAAGCGCGGGAAATAGGTAGCAAGAGTTATGTCCCTTTGACGAAGGCGGCCGTGATAGAAGACACCCACAAATAAAAAAACGCGGGACAAATACAAGCAAGGGTTATGTCCGATGGCGAACGCGGACGTGATGGAAGACACCTACAAAAATATAATGACAATTGCTGAATGACAACGTCTAGATATTAGTCTAGAAATTGGATGAAAAAGGACGAAATAACAGAGAACAACATTGAAAAGGGGACTGATTATGGAGAAAATGGAAGAAAAAGGAATAATATACAATGAATAACATTGAAAAGGGGGTAAAAACATATAAAAAGGGGGAATAATGAAAGAACATTCCGACTTCCGGTCTACAACAGGGGCAACGCCCACTTCCTGTCGCGGATGTCCACTGGAGTAAGGTCATACAACACCCCTACGGGGTCTTGCACTCTTTTAACACGGCATTTCCGGTTAAAATGGCTACTTACAGTAGTTGGATACATAACTTCCGGTTTATACCTGGGGCTACGCCCACTTCTGGTCGCGCATGCGTCATGGGCTTAGTGGAAACCACACCCTTGCAGGGTCCCGTGTTGTTCCAACACGTCATTTCCTGTCAATAGGTCCGAATAGGGCTTCCAATAAGACCACTTCCGGTTAACATATGGGGCTAAGCCCACTTCCGGTCACGCTTGCGTGCTCCAATACCTTCCCACAACACCCCTACGGGGCCTTGCCCTCTTTCAACACGTCATTTAAGGTCAATATGGCCGACTAAGGCCTCAAGTAGGGTTACTTCCGGTTGCGCATGCGCAACCTAAACACTTCTACATCCGGTCACGTGACTTCCGGTGACCTTACTTCCGTTGACGTCATATCCAGCTCCACCAGTCTCCACCACGCTCCACCACGTCAAATGATAATTTGTTCGTTCCCATATACTACTGAGATACTCCTTAATTTTCGACAAAATTTCCAAAAAAATTCAAAATAATAGTATTTCGGATCATCACCGAAGTACTGACTATTGGGCCGGTGATTAACAGTCCACCAGCAGTTGTTACAAAACACTAAGTACAGAAGTTGCTGTCAATTACTCTTTTTGTATATTTTGGCCATTCGACAATTTGTAACTTAAGGGACTGACCATTAAACTTGAAAAGGGGGGGGGGGCTTTGTTTTTTTTTTCCAAAAAAAAAAATAATCTGGGGCCGATTTTATGTGAAAAAAATATTTTGGCTGCCAAAATGATGAAAAAAAGATTTCTGACGCAGGCTTTCTGCCCAAAAAATAATGTTAATTTTGAAAAAAAAATATTTTGCTGATGTACGTGAAAAAAAATAAAAAATTTCTGTCCAGAAAAAAAAAACATACACCCCCCCCCCTTTTCAGGTTAAATGGGCGGTCCATAAAATATGTCGCATCAGTGCAGAAAAAAAAATAAAAAATTCAGGAGACCATAAATATAAAGATGTTAAAAAACTAATAGAGAGCAGTTGACAAATATGGACTTTGGACCATCACCGAAGTACTGACTACTGGGCGGGTGAATTTCTTCGGGGACTAATAATCCACTAGCAGAGGCATCTAAATGAAGAACTATCAGTCAATTGGGTTTCTGCATCTTGTAACTTATGTATCTTCAGTGCAGATTAAATAGAAACATTAAGGAGACCATTAAGTCAAAGATGTTGAAAAACTGATAGAGAGCAATTAACCGATATGAACGTAATGGTAAATGGACATAGCTTTGCATGAGGGAGATCTTCCTTCGTTTTCAACAAAATTTGCAAAACATTTGATATTGCAAAATCAGCTGTCGGGTCAGCAAGTAATTGTATGTCCGCTTTTGCTTCTTTACATATTGAAACCAAAACACATAAGATAAGTATTAAAATATTAATTTTGAAGGGAATTAATAGAACGAACGAATCAATATTAAAATACTTATAACAGAAAAAATCTAAATTATGTTATTCTTATGTTATATGTTTGTAACTATTATCATGAAATGCAAAATCTTTTTGTGAAGTACTGTCAATTTGATTGGTACATAGTCTCCATTGGGCTTTATACTCCACAAGTTTTCCGTGAGTATCTTATATTATTGTTGCATGCTCTGCATATACTATAAAGTATAATTTCATAGTTTCTTAGCAGCAACATACCTAACTCTCCAGCCTATGGAGTGTACATCTCACAGTTGATTCGTTACTGTAGAGCATGTAGTTTGTACAGTAATTTTTAACAGAACAAAAACATTGTCATAAAAGCTGCTTAGTCGTAGATTTGTTCAGCCTATGTTATTTTCATCCCTCAGGATATTATATGGCCGTCACCATAACATCATTAAAAGATATGACGTGTCAGTGTCCCAAATGAAAGCGGAAATGTTCAGGTATATTCACGTTTTCCTGGATTTGACTATACTGATTTTGACATTTTCCTGGTTGACTCACTTACAGGATGTAGGGTGCTGTTTATAGAGCAAGACATGCTTAAGTCCTCCGGAGCACCTGATGTCACTCGCAGTTTTATGGGAGTTCACACTGTGAGTGCCTTGGTTTTGAATGTTGTGTTGTTGTTTTTTATTATTTTGGTGCTTTGTAGCTGTCTTACGTAATTGTTTTCAGTGTTCTCGTTTTTGCCCTAATGTCTTTGGACTTCGATTTTTATAAATATCACTCCTTTGTTCCTTCGGTATTGCACTGCCGTTGTTTCTCTTTTATATCGGAGAAAAGTTTGTATAACATGTGTCTTATTCTTTTTGAATCATTGACCAAATAAATTATCTATTAACTAAGCACGTTTTCACGTGATTGCTTAGTTCAAAGAATATACGTCTTGGAAAGTTGCAGGATGAACACTGACGATAATATTTATATTTTTGGTCGTGTATCTCCTATACAAAGGTCCATACAATTCTGTTCAACAATGGAGAGTGCGAGATGTGCGGTCGCCATCCCGCTATTCAATTAAACTTTCACCTTAAATTACCGTTTTATTAACTTAAAAGTCACACTGAGTATTCTTTTGATATACCGTCCACAAGATGTGCTTGTTGTAATTGTTTTGCTCATTGATTTGTTGACGTTAAATTATGAACTTTTGTAACATCTGTCTTTTCAAATGCAACATTTCGTAAATCAAGTTTTGCACTACATTAAAAGTAAGATGATATTATTCATACTTGTCGAATGTAAGATCGTTTAATTGAGTGTGTTGTTGATTTCATTAAAGTTGGCTATCCAGCTGTGACTTGTATTACGAAATCACAATTTGTGGTTGATATTAATTTTTATCATACTTTAGAAGAGTTTTCCTTAACAAAACTTAATTTGAAAAATCAATCTATCATATGTAAGATTCTTATAAAAGCTGCCAGGGTAACATTCACTAAAATTGTCATTTGCCTGAGAGGGTAACAATTTGCACTGTTACCCTCTGTTCGTGGTCCAATGATTTTCAATAAATGATTGAAATTAAACAAACATTCAGTATAATAAAATAAATAACATATAGCTGGGAGGGTGACAGTACGGAAGCCCTTATAGGACCTATCATTTTTTTTGAATTCATTATAACGAATTCTGGAATTTGTTATAAAGAATTTAATTCGTTATAACACATTTTTGAATTTGTTATAACAGATTTTTAAATTCGTTACAACAGATTTTTGAATTTGTTATAACGAATTTAATTCGTTATAACAAATTTTTGAATTCGTTATAACGAATAGTAAACACAAATGAAAAGCCAGAGTAAGCCAAGTAAATAATTGTGTAATGTAATATGTTTTGAATTATTATTATTTAGTTTCAACAGAAATGCAACGTTATGCTTGATAGTACGAAAGATGATGTCCAATTTCAAAATGAGCAACAGTCCGATTGGGTTGGCAGGGTGAGAAAACAAATCAAAACGAGTATGTTTGTGAGACAAGGTAAATCTCACACACCCTCGTATGGCACGCCAAAGCCACAAAAATGAGATAAAATGGCATTATCTCAGGTAATGCTATCTTATCTGTATTTTTGTGGTTTTCGCGCAGATAAAATATCATTAACTCCTGATAATTAAATATTGAAAAAAATTAACATAGGTCTCTATGCAATAAAGAGATAAAACATTCTTTCCTGGAGGTAATAGGTAATGAAATTACTCATCATAACTGGTAATGAACTTGTTTATCTGTTAACAGGTAATGAACTATCTTATGTCCGATCCGTATGTAATAATTTATTGTGCCCAGTGAAGAACATTGGATCCCGTCTTAATCTGTTACTCTTTGCAATTTCATTCGCTGAGAAAACGATTCCTTGACTACTAGCTACTAAAAGCTTTAAAAATGTGAAAAGGTACACTTGATACATTCTTTAATATATATTTTATTAATTCAATAGATTCATTTTCACTGTTAACATTCTCAATTATTTTCATCCGAGTGTTCTGTGAGAAACAAAATTTACTTCCTGGTCTCGGACGTTAAATAATTAATTAAGGTTTAATTAAAGTTAGCATGGTAAAACTACTATTTAAAACAGACTTTGCTTAGATCCTGCAAGAAATAGACAAAAGTCTGAAAGATTTCCATGCCCCCCCATGAATTAAATATCCAGTAAGTAAGTAAGTGGTATTTTAAAGTCATAGCTTGTACAAATTAATAAGAGCAAAAGAGCTCTTAAACTTCTGATATTACAAAAATAAATAACAACGTAATCTTGATAAACAAACACAAAACGTGCAAACAAAAAGACTGCCTCATGCAGATACACATTCCATATACATAAGATAAAGATAAAAATAATAAGAATATATAATATATATCTCAAATTTACACTTCTGACAATTTCTTTTTCATGGTCCATTTAAGTAATGTTTTTATGCAACAATTAAAAATCAATTACATGTATTCAATTCTGCGTGGAGGTCATACTTGCTAGTATATTTAGTATGTATATTATTCATGCAACGATCACAGGTAAGTGAATGTTAAAACAGGTAATTTTAACGATGATATATTGGGACATTGTAATTTTTAATATATATTGACGAGACTGTATTTGACATAAACTAATTTTACAACGACAAAGAGAAAATATACATACAATATTAGAAAATTCGTTACAAATGGCAAATGGATAAGAAAGAGAAAAGAAATTATGTTACAAATATTTTTCAGAAAAGATAATTTGATCTACAAGATTGAATTTAATAAGTTATTTAAATCTATCTATTTACATCTGATTGTTTTCAACATAAATCAGATAATACAGTTACATAAATCAGATAATACAGTTTCCCATAGATATTATGTTTGATTGGCTGATATTAGAAAACAGATAATACATTTACTAGCACGCCAAAACCACAAAAAATGCAGAAAAGACTGTATTAACAGATAATGCTATGTTATCTTGAGATAAAACATCATTACCATATAGATTGCATAGAGACCTATGTATAAAATATTTAAAAGTACTTAACAGGAGGTAATGAGGAAACCTGATAATACATGTCTGATATTGTGCGCCAAAACCACAAAAATTCAGATAAGATAGCATTACCTGAGATAATGCTATTTTATCTCATTTTTGTGGCTTTGGCGTCCCATACCCTCGGGCAAGATTAGGTAGTCTCTGACTCGGCGAAGCCTCGTCAGAGACAACCTTAATCTTGCCCTTGGGTGTGTGAGATTTCCTTGTCTCGCACATCCATCCGTGTTAGATTCATATTTTCTCACATTTCTGTACGTGTGTGACACAAGAATCCAGTGTGGGATTAATAGGATCTTGCATAAGGTCAGATTAAAGATCGGGCTATCTTTCACAAGTGTAAGAAATTTCGTCTTTTCTCGAGTGGAGCGTAGCGGAACGAGAGTAAAAGACGTAGAATTTCTTACACGAGTGAAAGATATCCCGAGCTTTCATTTTGACCGAATGCAAGTTCCCATTTCTTCCGTAAAACACGGATAGAAATGTCTAGAAACTTATACCGTGTGAACAATGTTGTCGCCATTTGAGTGTTCCTAACATTATGACGGCAGGTGTTCTATGACGTTTAGTCATGGTTGCGATTGTTGTATCACAAAAATCAACACGTCTGGTTGGTCATTTACCGGTGCGAGATGAGGTCGCTTGCATCGATCTCACATGGGTCATCTCCCATTGTAAACCATCATTTACGGAAGAAACCCATGTGAGATTCGTGCTTCTTCCGTAAATGGTGGTTTACAGTGGGGGATGACCCATGTGAGATCGATGCACGCGACCTCATCTCACACCGGTAAATGACCAACCAGACGTGCTGATTTTTGTGACACAACAATCGTAACCATGACTTAACGTAATAAAACACCTGATGTCACAATGTAAAGAATACTCAAATGGCGACAACGTTGTTCAAACAGTAAAGGTTACCAGACGTTTCTTTTCGCCTTTTACGGAAGAAATAGGATCTTGCATGAGATCAAAATCTCATGATCGGGATATCTTTCACTCGTGTAAGAAATTCAACGTCTTTTCCGCTCCACTCGAGAAAAGACGAAATTTCTTACACTTGTGAAAGATAGCCCGATCTTTAATCTGACCTTATGCAAGATCCTATTAATCTCACATCACATGACCACTCATAATGCAAACAACGTCACCTCACAATATTGAAACGTCAGAAAAAATACAACTTCCAGGAATGGTGCGGCAATGTCGAATTTTTACACTGCTTCATTTTAGAAACCCATGAATAACTACGCTTAAGATTCTAGTTTTGTACTTTAAGTACAAAACCAAAACACATGCGATCTTTTTTTTTTCAATTATGATATTTATTTTTTGCTACGTTCCCTAATTACGGAGAATAGATTTTCGTGTATCGGCGGCCAGAATTGTAGAATTCGTTATAACAAATTCTAAAGAAAATTGATTTTAACGAATTTTTAAAATTGTAAGAACAGATTGAAAAAACTGAAATAACAAATTTCTGAATTCGTTATAACAAATCTTGAAATCTGTGATATCAAATTGTAAAATCTATTATCACGAATTCATAAAGTTGTAATCTATGGGAAGCAAGAATCATAAAAAAAATGAGAAAACTGGTGTCTCGTCGAGATATGGAGTTTATCTCTGTCGAAATACCCATCACTTCTGGTTATTCCTTCATGTAAGAGATCACGTATGCTCTCTATATTTTTCAGTTATGGTGTACTTGTGCGTGAGAGAATTTCTCATATGGATATACTATTCATACTTTCAAATTTTGGCATTTGTTTTTGTAATTTCAAAATGTAATCCAACACGCCAAGTTTTCTTACATTCGACTTGATGAGTGCCCTGTTTTTGTCTATATGTTGTAATGGTCCACTAGCTTAAGACACTAGTGCTTTTGTCGGGCAAAGGATGACAGTGATTGTAAGAGCACTTTGCCAGTTTAATTGATGTTTGTTGACAATCCCGCACCCATGACCAATGAAGACATGGATGTAGCGTTGCTCGACAATTAGCAAAGAATTCCGCTTAAACCGGTGATAGGGACCGTCTTGAACTTACTATAAGGTATGAGCACAGCTCATTGTTGAAGGTTTCATGGTGACTTCAAGATGAAGAACAACAATAAAAGCGTTGTTCCTTTGCTTGTTTTTTACCATGTATTTGTAGAGACTTTGTCTCATGTGCATTTACTCCATATCCTTTTATTCACCATCATGAAAATGTCAAGTGCAGAATTTAAGAATAAAAATGCGTAGAACTGCAGAGAATCAAAGAGAATCTCTTGGCAAGTTGGATATAGTAGGACAAAATTCTGCACCAACCCTTTTCAAGGAGAAATCTTGCATAAGACCCCAACAACGACGGCTAGATGCAAACGGACGGCATCCCTATTGAGCATGGGGTAAATACAAGAAATATGACTTTCGTACACAATGGATTCGTTGAAGTCTTCCAGAAAAGTTTTCAGAGCATTGCAGAAAATCTTTCAGTAGTCTTCTATTTAGGAAAAAATTAGCAAAGAATTGAGGAGAATCTTTCAGTAGTCTAATACTTAGGAAAAAATTTACGGAGAATTGCGGAGATTTTTAGTAGTTTAATACTTTGGAAAAAATTGCAGACAATTGCGGAAATTCTTTCAGTAGTCTAATACATATAAAAAAAATTGCGGAGATTCTTTTAGTAGTCTTCTAAATAGGAAAAAGTTTGCGGAGAATGGCGGAGATTCTGTCAGAAGTCTAATACTTAACAAAGAGTTTCCGGAGATTTGCGGAATATCCAAAGCAGTCTAACAGGGAAAAGTCGTTGTTAGTGGAGAATTGCAAAGAATCTTTCAGAGGTCAAATACTTTAGAAAAATTTTGCGCAGAATTGTGGAAAATCCTATGCAGTCTTACAATAAGAGGGAACCGTCAATCCAAAACGAATAATCCAAGGACAATGGCAAAATCGGAAACAACAAAGAAAGCGAGACACAACACGAGTTCGGCACAGAAAAGAAAAATGAAGCCACACGCACACACAAAGATGAACAACACGGACCCAATAAAAACCATGGGTGGGATCAGGTGCACCGGTAGAGTCGAGATTTTAATTGTTCATGAGGAATGATAGTGTAAAGTGTGAAGAAGTTGAAAAGTTTAATGCTGTTACAGTGTGATAATGATCTAGAGTTTAGGATGTCAAGTAGATCTTTGGTGTTTTTCAAAATCCACATTTCATTTACACCACTTCTTGAAAAGCAGTTATCACATTTTTTTTGAAGGCCCTCTTTAACCTTGAGATATTCGTATTTTTTCTACCAATTTGATTAAATCTGAATTTACTCTGAATAATTTAAAATGTGCATTTCAAATATTTTTAAATTGTGAAAAATTTTGATGCTAAACAAATATATCAATTAGACCAGATAAAAATAATCAAATATCAGATTCGTGTTAGTGGTAAGCGATTGCCACATGCGAAAAACCATTTGTGGGGCAAAATAATTGTATAAGTGAAGAGCCACATTAGAGATTGTATTGTTGCCGTCGGACTAAATAATTGGTGATTATTGGAATTCTGAATGTTAGATCCAAGATAGGAGTAGTAGAAAAATGAATATTCTGCTGCACCAACCCTTTTCAAGGAGAAATCTTGCATAGGACCCCAACCCCGACGGCTAGATGCAAACGGACGGCACCCCTATTGAGCATAGGGTAAATACAAGAAATATGACTTTCGTACACAATGGATTTGTTGAAGTCTTCCAAGACGACTTCATCAGCAAAGATGCCTTTCAAGATAAGGTGCAGGACCAAAATCAGGAAGCCCTCAAATGGAAGATCTATAAGGTCTTGGAAGCGGCAGCAGTGGAAAGAAAATTTGGCAAAAGCAAAATTCTGAAAAATAGAGAAGGGGAGACCACCAAGGTATTGGGCCGCTCAACGCTCAACAAAGAAAAAGGTCCCTTGCAAGGAGCTTTCGTTTGGAGCACCGGATTCAAGCTGAGCAAGAAATTTATCCAGCAGTACCTCTCATACGATCTGGTGAGGAAGTCAAAAAAAAAAAAAATACCAGAGGGCTAGGGGTAAGAACAAAAAATTCTCAATCCAAAGCAAATTGGGATTTTTTTTTATCTGGAGGGTTTGGGAATGAGCGGGGAGCGAGGCATGGTCGACCGAGGCGCGATTGGAAGAACCCTCCCCTAAGGCGCAGGACCATACTTCCCGTGGCACATAAGCAGGTGAGGGAACCCACGGGAATGGATGCCACAGCACCCAAACCTGTCAGAGCAGATCCCATCGTACGGAGAATCCACCCAGGGCAATATTACTGACATCTACTTGGTCCATTTATTTATAAGAGTATGCCTAGCAGTGGATACTTTTGAAGGGACTATTGGGACCAAGGATCAATCCACTACCATCGTAGAGCCGACTTCCACTCTTCAAGTACAATCCATCGCCGTAAATATGCAGACCACTACCCTGGGGTTTCATGCAGCATACTTTTCCACCTTTCTTGAGATATAATCCGGATCCCACAGCTTTTTTGGTGGCTGCACTACCCAAACCGATCAAGGAACCCACACCCAAAGCAGGCAACTCGGTTTTGGCTAGCATAGGTAGCGCAGCAGAGGCGAGACCTGCAAGCATGGGAGAAATCCACCTTCCTTTACGTTATACCTCAGCTACTTCGGGCTCATCTCCAAGACCATACCACCCTTACCACCCTGCATGAGCTTGGTGATGCGCTGAATCTGCCGTTGAGTGAGGAGCATCTTATGCCCGCCAGATAGGTTGGCATGCAGCATTCGGACGCTCACGGGGCATCCCTTCTTTGCCGCATGCTGGACTTGTCTGCCCGACCCTTCGTCAAGTTGAGACTGCACTTTTGATAATCCATTTATTTAGAACTCATGCAGATGGAATCGGATTGTGAAATGCTCCCCTCGCAGATCGATGGGGCAACCGTCTTGATCGGTCAGGTAGATATGCATGCGGTCGATTGTCCTCAGGGTCACCGGTAAGTAGACCAGATGTTTTGGGGTCTGGATGATCTTTATTACCGGATCGACCTCGGGAAAAAAGTTTTAGATGTTTGACAGTTGGGTAGCGTTGACGTAACTGCCGTGGATGATATCACTATTCTAGAGGATACTTTTGATGCTGATGATGCTCACCCTCCACGTATCCGTTCGTGCTCCGGTAGTAGATATACGTCCGGCGATCGAATCCAAGAACCGTATTTAGGTTACTAGTATTGGGCATATCGAAATCCACTTGGAAGCTTCTGGCAAGGGTAAGTGTGCTCTCAGAGTCGCGCGGTTGCAATCGAGAAGGATCTTGGCTTTGTGTTTGTTGATCCGCATTTGCCGTTGGATCTCATCGTTGATATCGTCGATGCCATAGGAGCCGATGCTCAGGGTGATGAGAAACCAGTGGGCGAAATCGTCTTGGGAGTAGCGGAAGGAATTATTTCCGGCATGGATATTGGGGATGGAGTAGATTCACGAAGCCCATCTCGTTGGATTTTTGCGCAGTTGGAGGGGTGGTTACAGCGGGTCAAGATCTGGCTATCATCCCCAGAGACGATGAAGGAGAACCCATGCTTAGGTTCGGTATTCGTGCCGATTTTCCGCAAAGGTGAAGCGTCAATTTATCTAACTCTCCTTAGAAGACGACGTTAATCTTCTGGCCATCGGATTCGAACTTGAGTATTCGATCGGAGATAAGAAGGGCGAAGGCTTGGGTATTGGCAGGGACTTTGCGCTCAAAGTCGGCTCTGATCTGGATCTCTGATCTCACGCCCGCTCTTATAGCGGCTGGACGCCAGTGAAATTGCGAGGTCTGGGGCACGGCGATGGAATCGCATTGCCTCATGCGAAATCCGCAATTGATCTTGGTTTTGCTCTTGATGATCTTATAGAGCCGCAGCCTCTTTTCGTCGGAAGGAGTGACGTGGGGAACGAACCAGGAGACCATGCTCAAGACGACTTTGGTCACGTCGTTGACGGCGGCAGCTCTCAGTACCGCATTGGCATCCGAATCGCGCACCAGGGAGAGATCGGGCTTGAATCCATGGACGATTTTATCATAATCCTTGGCAAAGCCGAAGACATGCTTGAGGGGAATGGAGAAGGAGAACGATCCCTTACTGGTTGGCTTGGCGATGATATACTCGTGGCGTGCTGCGAATTCAACGTTATCTGACTCAACCTCTTCCGTGGCTTCCTTGAACCATAGCTGATTTAGAGAAGTCGTCGGGGTAGGTCAGCATCCCCAGGATGGTGGTGGCGATGCCGGGTCGTTGAGGTGCTAAATCTGCTGGCCAGAGAGTCGAAAGAGATACATGGCACCGTTAATGACGAGCGATACTAAATAAGCGTCAGCGTAGGCTGTCCAATCGTTCTTCAGGATTCATCTTTCGATCGAGAGATAGATCTCGGCTGAATGGGGGAAGAGATCCTGGGTCCTGATATTGATGCAGATCTCCGCACCGGCGTTATTTAGCTGAGCCCGGCTTGAGGTTAGTATTCGTGAACCTGAAACTTCTAAAGACTTTCGTCGAGAGTCAGTCCTTCCGTGATAGTAAGCATATCGGCCATCATATATATTTATTTATGGCGCTGGACGAAGTCGTGGATGGTTGCGATACCATCATCCGAGATGAGATTATTGAGGCGGACCTGCTGCTGCGGGGTCTCTTGGTCTTGGCGGTGGGTGGTGCTGGGTTCGTCCTTTTGCGAGTCACTCGATGAACGACGTTATCAACGGTCTTCGTAGCTCCTTTCTCCAAACCTTTTAGGGCTGCATTGGAAGCGGTGCCCACGGCCTCGCGGCGGAAGAGGTCAATACTCGTCCGGACAGACTGGTGATGGTATCGAATAGTCCGCCCCCCCCCCTTCCCCGACTGCATATCTCTGGGAATAACCGTGATTCACTACTAAAGGCATCGTAAATTTTTTTTAAAGGAGCTTTCGATGCAGCTTCTCGTACTCCTCTCTGCTGATATGGTTGGATTTCATCATGGCGTGGAGGATTTCCACGATTTCGTTGCGCACCCCATTATTTCCAGCCTGGTAGTCGGCGGCGCAAAGATCGAGACGATCCAGCAACTGGTCGACATACCCCATACTTATACAGGCACCGGGGCGGGTAGGGCCAGTTGGAGATCATCGATCTTTTTGGTGATGTGGGAAAAGGTCTTCTTTTGCGACGACGCTGGATATCAGCCTGGATACTACGCTTGGTCTCCTGCAGGTCCCCAGCAAGCGCCTTACGCTGCTTAGGATCGGTGATCTTGATGAACGTCATATAATTTATAGCATCTCGAACACCCCTAAGCGTTGGAACGAACGCCCCTAAACGTTGTAACCAACGCCCCTAAGCGTTGTATTAAACGCCCCTAAGCGTTGTATTAAACGCCCCTAAGCGTTTAATCGATCACCCGTAAGCATTGGATCGAACGCTTCTAAGCGTTGAATCGAAGTCCATGCAGTTGGAGGAGCAGAAGTCTTCCATCCTCTCCGTGGTTTTATTATCGTACTCCCTCACCATACGGATTTTTACGCCCGATCAGAAGGTGGCAAATTTGGGTATGGCTATAATCCAGTCGCGGATACAATGCAAAGCCTTACTGCGAGCAATCGGATCTCCACACAGGCAGCATAATGCCTCTAGCATTTATCGCTTGGCGATATGGATGGGTACGTAAATTGATGGCCGCAAACGGTCTTGATGCAGCACTTGGGTCCGGCGGCCCCCGAGGTTTCCGGCGGGAGTGGGAGTTATTGGACTTTCCCTCGAAATCCTGATCATCGATGCGCTGAGCGTACCTTCGGCATCGCATCTACTGCATCTATATCATGGATCCATGCCGTAGATAAGTACTCGCTTCCACTGGTGCTCACATTCAGGGGTTGGTCCTCGAGATTTGGAAACCTTCTCGAATTCCCGATCCAAGGCCCGTTGATTTTTAAGGAAAAATTTCTGCAAATGATTCGTTCTTTATCTTATACTCGATAGAACTCATCCAGATTGCATCGTTACTTTCCAGCCGTCTTTGGGCTCATGAGATTAATTTTTATAAATCCGTGAGGCTTGGCCCAAGAGCGGTTGCATAGGGTATCGAACTGAACCGGGTGAGATCGCTGCAATGGTCCCGGCGGATATGATCGCAATTCTTTGCATCCTGCTCGAAGAGTAAGATGAAGTTGGCTCTCTCCCGGATCGATTGCCGCGAGAGCTTGAAGTAATTTTGGCAGAGGTAGAAGCCATCCACTTTATTATGACGAGCGAATGCAGTAATCTTCGCACTTGCTCTGCTTGCTCAGCATCAAGCCGTCGAAGACCATGAGATTCTTGCGAAAGGGGTCGAGGTCGAGGTCGCGAGGGTTGGGCACGTCGCTTACCTGCTCGAAGAAGGGCTCGATACCAATTGGTTTGGGTTGTGGCTTTGTACTTCAACCACGTCGATCAAGGAATGCGGATAATGCTCCTTGATGGGAAGAAGGTCGCGGATTTCGTCTTTCGAAAATCCTTTCCCCAGCGACCGCCTCAGCAGCTTGTAAATGGGCTGGTGGAGCGATTTTCCGAAAACGTAGAGTCGATCGTAGTCGAGCCATCCGTCGCGCAGGAGGAGATTATTCAGAAGCGTCGTCTTGCCGCAGTCCGATTTCCCGATGATCAGACCTCGGATAGATCGGTGCGGGAGCAAAAAGTGGTTATGCCTACTCGGGGTAGGCTCATCGCACGTACGGTCTTCAACGTCCATTTATCTATATAAAATGGCAATATACTGCTTGAAATGCAAAAGTAAGACGGTGACAAAAGGCTTGGGCGAGGAAGTGACCAGAAATGGGCAGCGGCGGAGGATTGGGAGCTGTACCGTCTGCGGCTCCAAGAAGTCCCAATTTATCGCTGCGTCAGGCGCTGGGCTCTAGAATAAGATGCTCAATCGAATGCCTTTTGAAATTTAGCCATAATCCATCCCGTACTATCATTCTTGCCCTTACTCTTTATATAACCCTATAGCCCTTTCACTTAATTTTAACCTAAATTCTTTTCATGCCTATTATCCTAATCATACCCCTGACTATAACTCTATCCCTTTCCATGACTATAACTCTAACCCTTTTCATGACTATAACTCTAACCCTTTCCATGAGTATCCTAACCCTTTCCCAAATATAACTCTAACATTATCACTGACTATAACCCTAACCATTTCCCTAAATATAACTCTAACCCTTTCCATGATTATAATCCTAACCCTTTCCCAAATATAACCCTGACACTTTCGCTGACTATAACCCTAACCATTTCCCTAAATATTACCCTTATCCTTTCCCTGACTATAACTCCAACCATTTTCCGTAAGACTAACTCTAACCCTTTCCCTGACTTATTAACCCTAACCATTTCCGTAAATATAACCCTTACCCTTTCCCTGACTATAACTCTAACCATATCCTTGACTATAAATCTAACCATTTCCCTAAATATAACCCTTACCCTTTCACTGATTATAACCCTACCCATTTCCCTAAATATAACTCTAACTGTTTCCATGTCTACAACTCTAACCCTTTCCATGACTATAATGCTAACCATTTCCCTAAATATATCCCTTACCCTTTCCTAACTATAACCCTAACCCTTTCCCTGACTATTACCCTTACAATTTCTCTTAATATCACCCCAACCATTTCCCTAAATATAACCCTAACCCTTTCTTTTGACTATAACCATGATAACCCTAACTATTTCCCTGCCTTAACCATTAACTTTCCGTTAATAATTATCCCAAACTCCTTCCCTGAACATAATCTTAACCCTTTTCCTTAATATAACCCTATCCCTCACTATAACCATAACCCTTATTCTGACTACAACCCTAACCCTTTTCCTTAATATAACCCTTTACACCATTTAATTTATACTTATTGACTGGGTATGAGTGGAATAGTAAGTTTATTGTCCCCGAGGTACAACTATTGTCCGAGGCGTAGCAGAGGGCAATAGTTGTATCCGAGTGGGCAATAAACTTACCGTTCCGCGAATATCCAGTCAGTAAGTGTTTTATTATACCGAAAGAAACACCAGACAAAAGATATGTTAATGAGGGAAAATAGTTTATGCTAATGAGGGAAAATAGTTAAAAATATATGTTAATGAGGGAAAATAGTTTATACTAATGAGGGAAAATAGTCAAATCTTTGAAAATGGAAAAAAATAGTAGAAATATTATATGATCATTTGTTATAGAAAAAGATAACTAAGGTATAATAAATTCTAATATTTTCCCTGAATATAACCATAGCCCTTTCCCTGAATTTTTTCTAAAGTCTTATAAGAAGCAGGAGATGCTTACTCTACCGGTGCACCTGATCTCACCCATGGTTTTTTATTGGTCCGTGATGTTCATCTTTGTGTGTGTGTATCTTCATTTTTCGTTTCTGTGTCGTACTCATGTTGTGTCTCTGTTTCTTTTTTGTTTCCGGTGTTGCCATTGTCCTTGGATTATTCGTTTTGGATTGACGGTTCGGTTCTCACTTACTTTAATCAAATCCATTCTGTTAAATTACCCTGCCTTTTTTCTTATATTTAAGCATTCTTTATCATAAGTATTAGACTGTTTGGGATATTCTCCGTAATTCTCTGCTGACGTTTTCCTGAGTATGAGACTGCTTGGTAGATTTTACACAATTCTCCAATTGTTATTTCCTAAGTATAAGATTGCTTGTTAGATTCTCCGCAATTCCCCACTGAATTTTTCCTAGATATTAGACTGCTTGGTAGATGTTACGCAATTCAAGAAATGCTTAAATACTGTAAACGTATTAATTTTGGCAGCTGCTCTCCGCAATTCTCCACTGACTTTTTCCTATGTATAAACAGCCTTCCAGGATTTACGCTAACTGACCCTATTTTAAGTATTGAACTATTTGTGATATTCTCCGCCTTTTCTTAAGTATTAGATGACTTACATTTTCCTAAGCATAAGACTGCTTGGGAGATTCTCAGCAATTCTCTGTGGACTTTTCTTATTAATAGACTGCTAAGAAGATTCTCCGTAATTCTCTAATGCCCTTTTCCCACGTATAAGACACTGCTTTGGAGATTCTCAGCAATTCACCCCAAACTTTTTCTAATGTATTTGACCACTAAAAGAGGCACCCTAAGGGATTCTTCGCTGACACTTTCTTATGTATTATACTGCCATGGAGATTTTCCACAATTCTCTAAGTATATACTGCTTGAAAGATTCTCTGCAATTCTCAAACGACTTTTTTCTAAGTATCAGAAAACCGAAAGATTCTCCGCAATTTTTCACTGACCTTTTCCTAAGTATAAGATTGCATTGGGAATTCACATTTCTCCTCTTATTTCTTTTTTTCAGTAGATAGGTAGAATGCATAGGAGATTTTTATGTTGGTATTTTTCATGATCTCTTACATGAAGTTTGACCTCATCTCGGTCCGGATACAATGAATCTAGTCAAAATACTAAATTTGTCTTTCGAAATACTAAATTTCTGGCCAAAAACCCTAATTTTCGAGATCGAAATTCGTTTGAAATTTGGGGTTTTAATTACCGATCGTTAAATCACTAAAGGTCTCGGTCGTTGCTAAGGAACAATATTTGAAGCTCTTGTCCTGAAAAACCCAAAAGCTGTTTTTCAGTCAGGAGTCACCCATGCACTAATATAATTTGGGGGATTTGATGTCATAAAACCTAATAACTGCATCATTGAGAAAATCTAATTGGTTAAAATGTCGTTTAATTTTTTTACTGCATTTAGAATGTCTGAAGTGCAATGTGAAGCCGAACGTTGAATGTCAGTTAAAAAGGTGTGTTTTAACACTGATTTAGATGTTGGAATACACGTTCCTACTAATCGATTCATTCTTCTTACTAGGCCCAAGCTTTCAGAAGGATGAAACTGGGAAATTAATCTGGCTTACACAATGAAATTCCACAAGAAACTTAATCTCATGGTTTTGACACTATATTTAATCTCTTGTCGTGAATGGTTAAATTAAGGAAACATCTCGATGAAATTACAGGGTCGAAAAACATACAATACCAATCGAAATTAAGTGTTTTAAGGACGTAACTATGTTTCATGCAACCGGAAGTATGTTTTTTCAACGAATGCAAGCTACAATATATCTCGTAGTTGGGGTAGGGCTTTCAAGAGAATATTCATCCCGATCATGATTAAGATGAGGGGTATTTGAGCGAGGAAACTAGAAAATCGAACGAGAACACGCTATCTAGAAGTTATGTCAGAATTCCTGATTTTATGCGACTTTGGCATGCCATAGTTTAACAATCTGTTATAAAGGATTCTCGAATTTGTTATATCGAATTCTAGAATTTGTTATAACGAATTCTAGAATTTGTTATAACGAATTCTAGAATTTGTTATAACAAATTAAATTCGTTATAACAAATTCTAAAATCTGTTATAACGAAATCAACAATTTGTTATAACGAATTAAATTCGTTATAACAAATTGTTAAATTTGTTAAAACGAATTCTTGAATTTGTTATAACGAATTTAATTTGTTATAACAAATTCAAAAATCTGTTATAGCAAATTCAAAAATCTGTTATAGCAAATTCAAAAATCTGTTATAACGAATTGATAAATTTGTTATAACGAATTAAATTCGTTATAACAAATTCCAGAATTCGTTATAACGAATTCAAAAAAAATTTGATAGGTCCTATATGGGCTTCCGTAGTGACAGAGTAGATTGTTACCCCTCGAAAAACATTGTCGATCTCTGCCTCGCATCGGTTGACAATATTTTATCGGGGTAACAATCTGCTCTTTCATCCTCCCAGCTATATGTCATTTATATAGTGTTTTCACTCTTTCGATGATCTAATTGATGTCACCAAAAGTGCATTCACAAAAAAACCTATTACCGATTTGTGTTATAATTTTATATATGTTTTAAACCTTTGACTGAAAGTTCAGATTGTTAAAGTACTTTTTTCATGGGTTTTTGTTTGAGTTGATCTACGAAAAGTCACTGTTTCGTAGGTTCCTAATTCGCGTTTTTGGGAATTTAGTGAAATTCAGTACTTCATTCTGTTTTTATTTGGTGGTAATAGTCAACAACGAAATAGAAGAAAATTGTGTTCCACAAATTATTTACTTTTGCACCATTTCTTCAGTATTTAGTTATTTGATAAATATAGGGACACTTTGATTATGTCAAACATATAAAAGGGGTTACGTAACCTCTTTAGATGGTGTTTGATTTCGGTTTCCGAAATACATATCATTGTCAATTAAGATAACTAAACGAACAACGACATGACGAAATGTAAACAATGAATTTGCACCAAAGTGACAGTTTATACAATAGGGGATTTATCAATTAATTGATCAAATTATATCAATCTAAAGAATATTTTGGTTACCGCATTCGATCACATTATCATATTACATTTGCACTTTTTTATTTAAAAAAAATAATCCTTTTTTATCCCAAAACCTTTACGAGATGCATTTTGTAGATTGAAATGTAAATAAAAGAAAACAAAGATTAACCTGTTATCGTAAATATTTCTGAAGTGAACAATTTTCACACTGACATAAAGAATTAATAAAATTAAGAAAAAATTTCTTACCATACCATACTATATACAAATACACTATATACTAAAATACAAATATACTAGTATATACAAAATACAAAACTCTACCAGACATACCAGTTCTATTCATGCATGCTAAGTAAGCTTTCTGTCAAGTTTAATTCAAGTCTGAGTCCTTTTCCTAATCCCTTTTCCATGTCACTGGTATCATTTGGGAATTTCTAGACCTTTTGGTACAACTAAACATTTATCTGAGTGTTAAGATTCTTATTATTGTGTAAGAGACATATGTGAGCTACGCAAGAATTGTTCTCAAACATTTTTTCAGTCATCTCTTCTTGTTTCCATATCCAATTTGACATTTTTCACGTTGGTAACGATGTTCATTCAAAGTTATATTACAATTGAAAAAGCTATCAATGCGTTCTGATTTGGACAAATTGTCAACGAAATTACGGATCTTTCGAGACAGTCAATCTTGTGCAATTGAAAGAAGATATGAGTTCCTCAAATACGAGTAATCTGAAAAGACGGGATTCCTCACCTATCGCATACATAAAAAACATAAATTTGAAACAAAAAATCTAAACAGTTTTTTTTTTTTTTTTTTTTTTTTTTTTTTTTTGTTTTTTTTTTTTTGAAGTGAACTATAACTTTTCCCTCATGACAACTTTATTACTGGAAATTTAATTTTAAAAAACAATTAAACTGGAGCGTTACACATACACTTAATATATTTCTCCCTTAGCTCCACAGTATTCAAGTATGCACACTGAAAGAAACTTTTTGGTTAAAAAATTCAAGAGTCTAGTATTGGGGCATCTAATAACTAAAGTGACCAAGTTGCGTTCCATTGGAGAAACTATGTTTTTTTTCATCAGATAACTAAAAATATTAACAATTAAAAATACTCCATGAGTGATGCACAAATGAAATTTTGTCATAAATGCTTCAAAGGTGTACGAAAAACAGCCTTTACGTCTCAGGTACGACGGAGGTTGTAAACTTCTTCATTTCTTTAAATATTTTTTTCGCTATTGCTAGCCAATGAGCTATATTGTTTTTAACTAGAGGTAACTAGATGAATGGTCAAGGCATATCATATCTTCTTTGAAGTCTATATAAACATTCATTATCGCAGTATTTGGCGTTTTGGGATTAATTGTGTAAAACTATCACAACAGGCTTTTTTTTCAGCTAGAATGTATACTTTAAGTGTGGTATTTAATAGTACAAGGAGTTGTAGTACATGATTTTAATGACTTTCTAAGAAGTGAGACCAGATGCTTTGAAAGGCTAAGATTCCTGTATGTATCACGTGAAACATATACCCAGCAACACAAGAAACGCACGACTTATAAAGTGTTGTTTTATAGCTCACTTTTATTTAGCCACAACAGCCCTTTTTGTATTTTGTAAAATATAAATGTAGAGAAAAAATTTTTTGTGAAAAAATTTCCCATTTTAAAGTCAAAGCAACAATTGTAATTGAGCGTGTAAGAAACAAAATTCAAAGAAAAGGTTTGTTTTGTCTACAGTAACAAAAACAGCAATTTTTTTACTACATCTAACATAAATGAGCACAAAGTTTCAAAAATTCATCAGTTTTTTTTTTATTTTTGTAAAAAATGAATGTTTTTAGAAAGAGAAATTCGGTAATCCAAAAATGTTTCATTTTTCAGAATTTTGTCTCCGTGATATCAGAATTAATGTGTTAAAATTTCAAGATAGTCTAACTATAGTGTTTTGAGCGATATTTTTTTGAGTTTTAAGTTACAAAGGAATACCCGTTACAAGTGTGTGTTTGCTGTTGTTGAGTATATGTCTGAAATAAAGGTATCGTCAAAGACAAAATCGAGTTAGAAAGACCTGCTAGGATAATTTAATGCTTTGCTTAGTAAAATGTTAAAAACAAGGAAGGACTTAATCTTACATTAATCAATTAATTCAAGATCGAAACCATTACCTTTGGCAGTGGGGGTGAAAATATTTATCGTTTATCTATCCTAATATCAAAAACAGGTACGTTTCTAGTAAAAGAAAATATAATGTTTATGAAATCTTCGTAAGGCCGCCAGCATATACTAGTTGAAATGTACATCAGCCATATTCAGGAGCAGAGTGGATGTTATAAAATAATAATAATAATTTTTATTCGAGTGCAAATTACAAATACAAGTACAACAAGTAAAACAAATAACATTTAACAATAAATTAAGAACATAAATTAAGACAACCTGAGTATCAGTAAAAGATTTTACATGAAAGACAATAATTGAGATTATGAAAATTGAGCACTGAAGTCAATCTTGTTGAATACATAATTTTTTTTATATTAGAAATTAAAACTTATTTTAAGATATTTATAAGATTTGAAAAAAAAATATAAAATCATAAAAAGATGGATTTTTCAGCACTCTGGATAACCCACAAAAGCTGAATTACAGCTTATTTCCAGTGGGGTCCTTTTACTTAAAAAATATGCCATCAGGTTCATGAAACAAGGCAGGCAAAAGTTAACTAAGGCTAATAAACTCTCTTAATTCTGTATATTTATCACAGATATTATTATAATTGTTATATTAATAAAAAATGTACTCGTTTTGCCAATTATTTTTCAATGTTTCCATAAAATTAGTCTTAACACTTTTTTAATTTTTTTTGTTTAATTTTACAGTTTTTTAAATGATCAGGCAAAGCATTCCAAGTCTTTGATCTCATTAAAGAAAAAAAGTACTGGATTCACCTCCTTTTACTGAGGGAATGTTAAAATTCATACTACTGGATCTAGTACTATACGACATAGATTTCCTAATAAAATTACTGTTCATATATTCTGGGCTTTTATTATTTACAATATTAAACACATGATTAAGCCGTAATTGTTTGACTCTATAATTAATGTTAAGAAAACCAAGCTTTTCAAATTCTTAATGCGTAATACTGTTTCTGTTATGTAAACCTAAAATAAATCTGATTACTTTGTTTTTAGCAACCTGTAATTTATCCGTCAGCTTTTTAGTAAGACCCTCATACCAACATGAGCAAGCATAATCAAAGTGACACTGAATAAGAGCAGAACATAGAGTCTTTCGAGATTGAATATCTAAACAATTAGCATTTCTAAACAGAAATTTTAACCTCTGGTTCACTTTTTGCAAGATAGTTTCAACAATAAATTCACTAGATAAAGATTGATCAATAAATATTCCTAGGTATTTTACCTTTGAACTAGATTTTATATTAATTCCTCTACATGAAATTCTATTATTTGTTGGGGAGTCACTACGCAATTTCTCTTTAGGTCCAAATAAGATGCTTTCAGTTTTTCCCAAATGCAGGGATAATTTATTATCCACTAGCCATTCATGACATTGCTCTAGCATTTTGGACAGCTTATTTGAAATTACTTTTCGATCAGTGTGAGAATATAAAATTGTTGTATCATCAGCATATAATAAAACTTTGCGATCATGATCAATGCTGGTCTGAAGGTCATTCACATAAATTAAAAATAACAAAGGAACCAGCAGACTTCCTTTGGGTACCCCACATGTGACTTCGCCCGTGAATGAGTCAATATCATTAATATTAACAAGTTGTTTTCTATTTGAAAGATAAGATCTAAACCATTCAAGAGAATGAACACCTATTACATCCAGCCTATCACACAAAATACTGTGGTCCACTGTATCAAAAGCCTTTTGAAGGTCTAGGAGGACCATACCAGTTAACTTTCCACTGGCTGTTTGGGTTTTTATATGATCAATTAGGTGCACTAGGCATGAGTCTGTCGAATATGAACTTCTGAATCCAGATTGAAATTCAAACAGTAAATTATTTTTGTTTAATTTTTTTCAAGTTGCTTATAAACTGCTTTTTCTAATAATTTTGATACTATACTGAGAATACTAACAGGCCTGTAATTTTCAGGTTTAAGTCTATGATTTTTTAAACAAGGGATTACTAACTTGGAATGGAATGTTCACGATAGAGAAATTAAAATCATATCAATGATCGTTAATTGTTATTTTCTGGCATTTTGTTGTTTTAATTTAGAGAAAGCACTTTATTATGTTAACAAATTCGTTTTTAGACTACTAGTAAACCTACAACTTGGATTAGAATTAGCAATTAAATCGATTGCTTCAAAAATAATTCATTAAGAACATGAACAATTATTCTTGATGCACGACATAAAGTGTTTTTAGAGTGTCAATCAGATAATATTTTGACAATATAGATTTTTCCAGAATTCTACATGGATTTTTAATACCGAAAAAATTCTTTTGAAAATACTAAAAAATATATCATTCCAGTGACAGTAGGTTATATTTTTTCTCTCAGTAAATGCGTAAACAAATTCAATATATACTATAGAACTCCAGGTTAATTTCTTTAGCCATTAAAATCTAATCTAGTTCTTCTAAAAAAAATACATCTAAATTGCTTAATGTTTGCTGATGATATCCTTTTACTATCTGAAACGACAAAAGGTTTACAAAGATGTCTCCGTAAATTAAATGAATATTATTTTATTGTCAACTTTCTATAAAATTAATGCAAAAAAAAATCTAAAACAATGATTTTTCAGTCAAAAAATATTTTAAATAAAAGTCTTAGTTTCTTCCTTGGAGGTGAAAAATTGGAAAACGTTCTAAAGTTTAAATATCTGGGCAATATAATTGAATCATCTGGGAAGTTTCATTCATCTTATCAAGAATTATCAAAAAAGGGTAGCAAAGTATATGTATTATTTTAAGTCTTTATATACCTTGCACCTATAGAAAATATGCCTATTCAGATTCATAAAAAAATTATTTGATTCTTTAGTTAAATCAATTTTAATGTGTAACTCTGAGATATGGTATATGGACTTCTATTAAAAAATCATAAAAACATCAAAACGAGCGAAACAAAATCCTAATTTGATATTATATCATTAATAGATTCAAGCTTTATAGGAAAGTTTAATTTAAGATTATGTAAATATACTCTAGAATTAAGCAAACAATCAGTCAATATAGCTGCTAGAGCATAACTAGCTCAAAACCTTTGGACACATACATCCAAATACAAGCTGTTAAATATTTATCACGTTTATACCATCATACCATCAACCACCTTTGGCTGATGCATTTGTACTTTCAAAGTCATAATATCAAAATGGATCATATTCTTGGTTTACATTTGTAAACAATTTATGTTCTACTGAAAGAAATAGGTGAAATAGAAAAACTTTATTTGTTAGGGAAAAGTTTTCTTTTGAGACGAAAATTAAAATAAACTTTAAAAATAATTATGAAACATTGTTCTTCGAAAAACTAAATACCCTTTAATGAAAATAATAAAATATTTTTATACAGTTAACTTAAAACTATCTATGAAATCAATGCATGTTTATTAACAACAAATTTTGAAAATAGAAAAAAATATATGTAATGAGAATAAGTGACCATTTTCTAGAAATAGAAAGAGGTCGATAAAAAAAAATAAACAGAAATGAACGATTATGTCAAATGTGCAATGCAAAAGTCATCCAAGATGAGTTTCACTACTTTTTCTATTGTCCAAAGTATGACAACATACGAAAACAATTGAATAAAGTTAATCTTTCCGATACAATAAACGTTCAGGATAAATTTATAAAACTTACATCATCTCCGAATCATTTGCAGTTTGCATTATTTGCTCCATTTATTAAAAAAGTCTTTAATACTGAAGAAGTTTACTCTATAGCTGCATGCTTCTTAATTTTACTTGTTATGTTTGTAATGTCTTGCTTATTTTGTACTGTAATTATATGTATTGCCATCAACTCCTAAGGGAGTAAAAATGTGCCCTCAATAAACTAATTAAAATGTAATAAACTGTTATCCTATTATCATAATTGTCAAAATAATTTACTGCTTTTTGTTGCAAGACAGTGTGTCGACAGGTTTTTAATCCATTAGTAAGCCATGAAGTACTGTCCCACCTTACTTGCAATAAGACTTTCCATCATTTCCGCCTTCAAACATTAACAGCTGTTTTTTCGATAGTACCGTAATGCGGTACTTTGCATATATGATCTAATAGCATGTGTGCCAAAGTTCAACTACTGACAAGATAATGAAGAAAATAAGGTCATGTTCTAGAATAACGTTTAAATTGCCAAATGAAGTAATATCTTTGATTGATTTAGCTTCCAATGTTGAATTTTGTTAATTAGCTATTTAGGATGAATTGCGACATGCTAAAATCATTTGTGCAAGGAAATGTGATACAAAAAGGCTCTAATTTGCATGTATTTTCAGATATCAGTGAAATTGTCCACCACTTTGTATAAGGAGAAAATTATGT
Source organism: Modiolus philippinarum (assembly GCA_002080025.1). Lineage (NCBI taxonomy): Eukaryota > Metazoa > Mollusca > Bivalvia > Mytilida > Modiolidae > Modiolus > Modiolus philippinarum. Next base: position 76,914 of record MJUU01060365.1, read on the forward strand.
CTTAAAGCAGTCATCTTGTTTGAGGTGCAGACTAGCTTAGCAACTTTTTCTACGGGAACCATTCAAGAACTCGCAGTGACTTAGCTGGGTTCAATTACACGATATAGATTTAAAGAATGTTTTTGAATGTGTTTCTCATATAGTCTAATGTTAAACTGCGTAGTTGGTGGCAGCCGTATTAAATTAGATTAAACAAGATGTGTTTGTTAAACACTACATATGCCCCAGATCCCGATTTTTACCCCTTTTTGACCCCTATGACCTTGACCTTTGACCTTTGACCTAATTTTTTTGCATATTCATGTTCCTCTTGAGTAGACCTATACACTTGCCAAGTATCAAAAGTCTACCTTATATAGTTCAAAAGTTATAGCCAAGGTTAAAGTTTCGGACGCACAGACAAACAGACAGACAGACAGACAGGACAAAAAGAATATGCCCCCGATCCTCGATCTGGGGGCATAAAAATGTAAGGGGACTTTCTTAAAGGTTTTATTTGCGATATGAAGTAATATCGTTGAATGCTATTTTGTCCCTCCTTGCTTGTTTCCCAATGGGTAATAATACAGAGGCATACAGAGCGGCCACAGGCTTGTTTCACACTGGTACTTGTAGATTTTACAGATCTTTTTATACTCGCGCTGATAGTTTCAGAGATATATTATTAACTAACTTACATTGTTCTTATTTTACAGCAGCCTTGTTTATCCTTCAGAGTATTAATTTGAATGTAAATGCGTTATTCCTATTATTTGCACTTCATATTGTTAATGTCGAAACAAATCCAGGCCCAGAAACAAATGATACGATTTCAGTTTCAAGCTCAGAAAACAATTTAACAGGTAAAAATATTTCCATATGCAATGTCAACATTCGCAGCATTCGGAACAAAATTAATTTCTTAAATAATTTTATAATTTTGCTGAAGACTTTGATTTTTTAGTAGTAACTGAAACACATTTCGTTTTCAAATCAGGTACACCGAAAAAAAAACGATCTGTTGATGTTCCCTTGGGGCACGCAGGGGGTGGACTGTTAATTTATTCGAAAGAAGATATGCTTGTAGAAAGGCAATATAATTTAGAAAATAATATTGATGAAATAATTTGGGTTTTAGTCAATTTTAGGAGGATATCCTTTCTATTGTGTCATACATATCGTCCTCCTTGGACCGATACCCATTATTGGACGCGTTTAACATACTCAATTGATCTGGCTTTCGAAATAAACGGAAATATCGTGATCACGGGTGACCTGAACGCTAACTTATTTAATGATAATAAAAATAAACTCGCAGAATTGATGAGACTTTTTAATTTAATAAATGTTATTAAAAAGCCAAATAGGGTGAGTGGTAACAGTTCAACTTTGCTTGATCCTATTATTTTAAGTGACTCTTTAAACAATATTTATTCAGATGTACTTGAATTATCTGGATTTATAAGTGATCATAATGCTGCTTTTGCAATTATTGAAAGCAAGAAGTCAACCCAGAAATCATTTACATGTGAAATTTGGCAACACGATCAAATTGATACTGATTTATTCAATCAAAAGTTAAATGAAATAAATTGGACAGATAAGTTTGAAAATTTCAGTGATGTTGACAACATGTGCGACGAATTTACTAAACTATTTCTTGAATTATCAAGAGAGTGTATTCCTACAAAAACAATATTAGTTCGGGATAATGATAAGCCGTGGTTTAACTATTCAATTAAAACGGAAATTCGAATTAAGGATAAGCTTAGAAAAAAGGACTCAAATATCGTAGAGAAAGTGATAAAATAAAATACAAAAAAAAACAAAGAAATAAGGTTAATAACATGAAAAATATGCAAAAGAAAATTTCGAAAATAATTTAGACAATTTCTTGCTGAATAATTCTTCAAATCCTAAATCCTATTGGAAAATTATGCGCATGTTAATAAAATCTAACAAGGGAAATAACTGTATACCACCACACCGCAATATAATACGAGATCAAAATCTTGACGACATTGTCTATGACGACTCAGATAAATGTGAATTATTAAACAAATGTTTTAATTTAATCTCGAATTTAGATGAAGAAAATGTACCTCTTCCGGAATTTGAACCTGTAACGAACAACTTAATTTCCGATATTTGTGTTACAAAGGGTGAAATTATTGACGTAATTCAAATTTTAGACCCACATAAAGCAACAGGACCTGATAAAATAAGCCATAAAATGCTAAAAATCTCTCCGGCTCTAGCAGCAAAACCCCTTAAAATTATATTTAATCAATCTTTACAGCAAAATAAGTATCCATCAACTTGGAAAGTGGCAAACGTTATAGCTATTTTCAAAAAAGGGGATTCTTCTCTCCCTTCAAACTATCGCCCTATATCTCTAATAAGTTGTGTAGGTAAAATAATGGAAAGAGTCATATACAAGCATATATATAATCATCTTATTAGTAATAACTTGATTAAGAATAGACAAAAGGTAATTTAGAAAGATGGGTCGAGGAGTGCTCGCCGCGAAACAGCCGGCTAGCTCAAGGAGCCTAATCTGCTGGTTAAACAAGTCTTAATTGAAGTGAACACATCAAGAGCGTCTATATCAATTTTTGCCTTCACAAATAATTGTTATATATAAAGAATAATAAACTTAAGACTTTTGATTCTTCTGAGGCAAACATCCTCAGCATATGATAAATGACTTACCGGCAGATCCTACCAGACGTCGACCCTTTTTTATACTTATGTGACCGTGAATTAATATGAAAGATGGGGCGCGAGGAATACGTGGTCGTTATACCAGAATATTTTTAAATCTTGATTAAATCACGTTTTAAAAAATTGGTTTAAAAATGTAACAGTTTGGTTGACGCAAGATTTGGTCATACTCACTTGTTACGTCCTAACGAACAAAAGAATACATGTCATATATAAATTATTATTTTTCTTTCAGAAAGTCAAATATCTTTTTTTAAGAAAATTCATGTAAGGTTTGTTTTGTTGACAAGTATATTTGGAGGGACCATAAAAGAAAAAAGTGCATAAATGTGATTCTTATTTGCACACTTTGTTCAAAAGATCTGTTAATGTTTAAAGTTAAACTATAGTCCTTGCTTGTGGCGAACTAGAAATAAGTGCAAGCCAGTTGACCATATTTTTGAAGAGCCCATCCGAGAACCATTGTAACTATGTTTGATACTGACTGACGTTTTGAAAATTGTAACGTAACTTATTTTGAATTTATTTATAAATCTAGATGGGAAGATTTGTTAACTTGTGTTCTTTAGAATTTTATGATAACAATGTTCTTCCACTTAGCCATCTTAAATTAGGTACTGACCTGCAGTATATATTTTCAAAGGAACCATCGTAGGTCCATTGCAACCATTGTGACCACATTTCGTTATACTTTTCCCAGTAGGAAAAGATCTTTCATTTTGTTTTAACTGAATTGTAGTTTAAACTAAGTTCAATATTAGCGGCAACTAAGGTCAAGTAGTTGCATTAAATAACGATCTATGCATTGTTTCGCATAGAGTGTAGTGTTAAACTATGTCATTCGCTGCCGACCACAACAAAATACAAAAGGCTGAAACGGGCCCTTTTTGTACTGATAAGTACTGAAAGGTACTTGACCAGTCTCAACTTGTCTGAAAATTACCAAAGTAGTCTCGACAAATGTCTGATTAAGTCTGAAATTTACTGAACAAGTCTAGACCTGTCTCGATCAGTCTGAACCTGTAATGAAAACGTCTCGACCTGTCTCGACAATTTATTTCTAAAGTGTTTTTATCAAATGTCATGTAAAGTATAAACTATACCTTCAGAAATGTTAAAATATTCTTATGAATCACAAAATAACGAAGTCACTGCCAATTTGTTTTCTGCATATGCGCATTTCGACAATTTATGTCTCATCAGTGCAGATCAAACAAAACATTTGGAAATCCATTGAATTAAAAACGTGCTAAAGTTGATAGATAATAAATAACCAAAAGGATCTAAATAGAAAAGTTAAGGACAGAGCCATGCATGAGGGATATGCTCCTTCGTTTTAAACAATTCCTTTTTTAGATTTAGATATTGCAAGTTTCAATAAAGTCGGTTTTCATGTCAGCATCGACGTATTGACTACTGGGTTGGTGAATACCCCCGGGGACTAACAATCCACAAGCAGAGGCATCGACCCAATGGTAATATATAACAAATACCAAAGTTACTGTTAATTTATTTTCTGCATATGCGCATTTCGACAATTTATGTTTCATCCGCACAGATTGAACCAAAACATTTGGAAGTCCATTAACCAAAAAACGTGTTAAAGCTGATAGAGAACAAATAACCAATTTGAAGAAACTAAATAGAAAAGCCAGAATTCAGCCAAGGACAGAGTTATGCATGAGGGAGATACTCCTTACTTTTAAACAGAAATTTTGTAGAATGTAGATATGGCAATTTTCAATAAAGTCAGAAAAGGTCCAAGGGTCGATGCTATATTTTAAACAATGTAAATCCTTATATCCATGGATCTAGAAATTGTTATTGAAATAAAGATAAATAATTCTGTGTCTTTAAAATCAATATAAAACACATATTATCTTGTTTAAGTCAAATCCAAAATCTCCATATATAAGTTTCATCTTGTATAAAAAAGGAGAAAATATTTAGATTAACGATGTATTTCAAACATTTATTTCTTATATATTTCATAAATTCTGTTATATTACAATTTGCAAACTGAGTTAAATTCCATTATCAGTTACACCTTTAATTAACAGACATGGTGCAGGTGAGTGACATGGCCTCAGGTAAAAATTATGTACTTTATATAACATGTAAATTACCTTATATAGCAATATAAGGCAACCACAGATGTTTAATGACCCACTAAGAAGATAAAAAATGTTGCGCTGTGCAATTAAATCGCACAGTGTCATTTCAAAAATGAAGAGTCGAATACGGCTTAGGTTTAAATTTTGGCCCGGGACAGTAATTTGACAGTTTTTCCTTTGTGACGTCATATTCGATTGACAGATGTGAAACGTCACATTTTGACCCTTTTAACGCGGATTACTTCCATCTTCTCATAGACAAGTTTCTCCGTTAAAAGTATGGGGACAGAAATTTGTTGTATTCAATAGATCATACCATGAACTATTTATTTGCAAAGATATTTCAATCCTCATAGGTAAAAGGTCCATTTCGATGAAGCTGAAAATCTAAAGGGGAAATGGCGTTAAAAATTTTAATTGAATTGACATGATTGATAAAAAAAACACTATTTCATTTTCTAAAAATAAGAACCTCAATATAAATTAAGAAAAAATGAATATAAAAAGTAAGTATAAAAACAGACTTTGAACAAAGGTAAAATCAAACCTCTTTTATTTCTTCAAACTCTATTTTTTTTTCTCTCTTTGCATTTTTTCTTTTTTTTTACTTGTATGTTTAATGTAAATGCAGTATAAAACAGTTGCAATACAGTATGTTATTTTTTCTATTCCTCATTTTGGTAATATTAATTTTCCGAATCAAAGTATATGTAAGAAGTTTCTTTGATCAAAACAATTCCAGTACAACTCCAGACTGGTCCAGACATGTCGAGACTCTTTCAATTAAATTAGAAAAGTCGAGACAGGTCGAGAATCTTTCAGTTCCAAATGAGACTGGTCAAGACAGGTCGAAACGTTTTCAGTCCACGTAAAGACCTGTCGAAACCGATCGATACCTTTTCAGAACAGGTCCAAACTGATCAAGACAGGTCAATACATTTTCAGTAAAAGTTAAGACTTGTCAAAACAGGTCGAGTCTCGTACAGTAAATTTCAGATTGAATTGGACATATGTCGAGACTGCTTTAGTTATTTTCAGACAAGTTGAGACTGGTCGAGTACCTTTCAGTACAAAAAGTACCCGTTTCAGATTTCAGTGTTTTGTAGTGGACCATATTAGATGAGGTGCAAAATTCCCGACATCATTTTAAACGGAATAATCAAAGGTCTATTGTGACAAAGTTATGTTTCAATAAAAGGAGTGTCTTTCAGGGCAAATAATTTACTGAAAAATGTTCGACAAAATGAATATAGGGGTCAACAAATAACACAATTACATGCTGACAATTATTTTTATTGCATTTGTCACAACAATTAAGTGTAATACAAAGCAAATAATTTCAAAAAACACACAGAAGATGAAACAATACGGCCGTTGTAGGTGTTGCATGTTATTCATTTTTTGCAATAAATATTTTAATAGTTCCTTCGCATTCATCTGGGCATTAAATATTTCTCTCTAAATAGCACTTGTATACATATATACATTATAACTGTCAGGATAAAATACAGAAAACTCATAATTTAAACTACCGAAAAAATAACGAAAACTTTCGAGCAAGTCAACTGCATTTGTAAGCTTAAACATTTTGGTTACACGAGTAAGATACGGGATAGAAAGGCGAACCTCGTTTTTTCGGAAAAGTTGTTAAAATGCCAGAAACTGATTTAAAAGCATAAAAGCTGGGGCGTATCTTAGATTCTTTACGTAAAAGTGGATATCAACAAGATATTCTGCTTGCATCCATCAGATTAGCTTGGAGATCTAGTGACCTGAAAATTTTACACACATACTGACCTCTCACTGATACTACTGAAGTCTACTAAAATATATGACGATTCTTGACCAAACTCTTTGGAAAGTTAGGAGCTTTACTTTCTTCCGTAGTACGACGGTGTTTAACCCTCAGAATAGAGCCCTCGAACAAGCGTGTAGATTCGCAGCGAGCATCCGTTTTTGGACATCTTTGAGTTTATAGCCTTTGAAATGTTTATACATGTATTTTATCTGCACTGATAAAACATAAGTTTTCGAAATGGCCATATACAGAAACCAAATTTACAGTTACTTCGGTATTTTGTTATTTGACCTTTCTACATGTAGGCATTGTCTTTTTTTTTCTCTTTTCATGATTTTGGTCATAGAGTTAGTAATCTTAATGTACTGGGTTTTATACGCATGTTTGTTATACAATAGAGAAACGGGACAAATAAAGGGGAGGTTTTGGCACCCATAAACCAGTTCAGCCTTATCGCTGGATTTTGCTAATGCCGTACAAAATCCGGCTGTCCAGAGATCTTACCGTTGTTTGCGTTTTTCTTTTGTCTTATTTATGTTATTCCTGTGTAGTTCTCGGACAGATTGTGGCATGAAATTTTCAACCATTGTAGATGTTTCCGATTATCCATTTTATTACTTTATTAAAATGATCTGTAAAGTAAATTTTCTCTATCGACCGGACTTAAGGGACGATTTTCAGGGGGTCTTTGGCAATTTTGCTTAGAAATATTAACTACTTTCATGAAAATTTCCGACAAATTATTTATTTTCACCAAATGTCATAACAAATTATTTATTCACATTTGCAAACAAAACTTTAAATCTTCAAATCAACATTAAATTATTATATTTTCATGACAAGTGAGTTTCAAATATTTGTTTTCACTGACACAAAGATTAAATTATTTTTTTACAAAATCGCCAACCCCAATCTAAATGGTCGTCCCCTGAAAAGAGGAACATTCAAGAAGGCATTGGTAGATTGGATTCGTCACTTTTGAATGAAAGTTTTATTATGCCAATTATAAATGTTTCATATTATCATCAGGAAAACACTAAAGGCTTCACATGATGAATTACATGAGGCCATGTCACGCTATAGCGTTCTAGCCAACGTGTGCCGACGTTCGCGAATTTTTGTAAGAACGTTGGCACACGCAAAAGAAATTGGAGATATTCTCATGTTGGACGCATTCATAACGTCAGTAGTACGACCTACAACGTAAAGACAAATTATCCATAACTTGTCTGCAATGCTCACAAAACGTGAAACAGCATATGACAACGTTTCAAAGGCGATTTACTAGCTTATACCGAAGGCATCAATAACGGTCTTCTAGCATCCCTAGAACGTCTGTATAGCATTTGGACAATCTTCCCTAGGATCACTTGGAAATTCTGCACCCAAACATCATTTGCAAATATAGAAATTGATAAAATGCCACTGAAATATACGCCAGATTTGCAGGAAGGATAGTTCCCCCAAAAATCACAAATTAAATTGATTTAAAAAAAATTGTCAATTTGATGCTAAAATTAACAGCTATTTCCATTCCTTTGGAATTTCTTCTTGCTTTTTAACCATTATTATAATAATAAAACATGCGCATTGCACAGATTGCGTGCATAATGTACCACTTACGTTCGTCTAACGTGTGCATATAACTTTTCAACAACACGTTGCCGAACGTCGAGATATTGAGCATGTTCAAAAGTTTCCTGCGCACCACATGATCAAGAATGCATGCAAACGTGTGTCCAAGGGTTTGTAACGTGTTCAGAACATGCCTCTAACTTATATATCGCATACCAGCGTGTACGAAAATATTCCAACACTTCGGCTCACATTGGCACTATGTGTTATAGTGTCACAGGGCCATGAGCTTTTTTGTAGTCTGTGAAGCGTTTTCATGAACGAATCATTAATTGACCGTTGTTCATATTACCATAATATTTGTGTTTAAATAACATATTTGTGCAAATAAAAACGTTCAAAAAGTACATCTTATTTGTAAATTACAAATGTAGCAGAGCAGTTATAATGGACTTTTATACCAATATACACAGAGATAATCTATCAAGCAGCTTGAACAGTCGGTTCATTGTTTAGGTCATTCAGAGAAAAGTAGTGCTTGATGTACACAAGATTTATAAGAAATATAATGTTATTTCAAGAGCAGAAGAAATCAAAATTTGGCTTGTACGCCGATTTTTTATCATTTGACGAAACACGTGGAAATAACGACCCTCCAGCATGGCAGTGTGTAAAATAAAATTGGCAAACACCAAGTGAGAAAATTATCCTGAACAAGCCTCGAAACCTACGTTATTGCTTTATTTTATGGGGCAAAATATTCGGTCGGTTATCACTATTTAAAATTTATAGTACTATTCTGATAAACTTGCATAATCTATGTTTAAAAAAAACAGCTTACGTTGTAATTCTTTATTTGTACGTCACATTGTTTTCTTTCCCTTTTGCCATATTTTTCTCAGGCAGATCGATTCTTTGGTAAACAAAACTCTGGGGCGTTATAATAAGTGTTCATGCGCTCTTTAGGTGTGGTCTTCCAACGTCTGCTTCTGAATGTAAGTAAATATGATTTTTGTGCACAACTGTATTATTTCCAACTATTCAGTGATTTATTAAATTTCTTACAGACCTTTCTGATGATTCTGATGACTCAGTCAGTACAGAAGAAAATGAGCGCCTAACAATTCCTACTGACAACACTTCTGATATGTTATACAATAGGATCTGTACGTCGCATTCAATTTTTTTCATTTACGGGTACAAAAAATGGAAAATTCAAATTTTAGTGCATCTGTACTGATACCGCGAAAGCTTTTCTGCAGAAATTCTGTGAGACTGAATGTAGCATATGCATTCGTCTTCCAAAGGCAATTGCCATAAATAGGAAAATACAGAAGTTACTGTAAACTTCAATTTTGCAAATAGCCATTTCGGCAACTCACATTGTACATGTATGTGCCTTCAATGCTGATCAAATCAAAACTAGGCCGAAATGTATATACAGCGGTTACAGAACAATTAACTAAACAACGGCAGTAGAATACCGAAGGAACAAGGGTAGCGAAGACTACAAAAATCGAAATCCAAAGACATGGCAAAAACCGCAACAGAGAAAAACAAAGATAAAACAAGGACGTGAGACAGCTACAATGCACGGAAATAAAAAGACGACATTAAAAACTAAGGCACTCATAGTGTGAACTCCCATGAAAACCGTTAGTGACATCAGGTGCTCCGGAAGGGTAAGCATGTCCTGCTCCGCTAGCGGCACCCGTCACACTATCAATGAGTCAATCCAGGGTAGAGTCAAAACCGGTTATGTCAAATCCGAGAAGACGTGAAATCTAGCTGAAAATGTTCGTTTTCATTTGGGACACAGACACGTCATATCTGTCAATGAAATCATGGTGACGGCCATAAAATTTCTGAAGGGTTGAAAGCAACAAAGGCTGAATAAATCCCTGACTAAGCAACTTTTGGGACAGTGTTTTTGCTCTATTCAAAAAATCACTGTATAAACTACATGCGCGACAGTAACGAATCAACTGTGAAATATACAGTCCATTAAATGATTTAAAGTGGAGAGCTGCACTGAAGAGACATACACTTTTATCAATTACATATCCAGGTCTAGCCTTAACATTCTTCCTTGCGCTATTATCACATTAACCTTATTCATAGCATTATTATCACCCTAACATTATTCTAAGCGGTATGAATTATCACCCTTACCTTATTCCTAGCACTGTTACCGCTCTAACCTTATTCCTAGCGTTTTTATTTAACCCTAACTTTATATCTAACACTATTACCAACTAAACCTTATTCCTAGCGCTATTATCGCCCTAACTTTATTCCCATGTAGTCTCTAACATTGTTTCTAGTTTATTACGTATATTTCTCACATCGAGATAGTTTAATTTTCACATTTTAAAGTTCGAGGTTTACCTGAGAAATTTAAAATGTGAAAATTTAATTATCGAGATGTGAGAAATTATCGTAATAAGCCGGAAAACAATGTTATAGATTTTTTCTCTAATTCCTACTCAATTTGTTTGACGTAAAGCGATCTCCGCAGTCTCCAGTCTCAAGTATGCCGCCATTTTGTTGCTATCATCGTTGCTATGTGTACCATTGCGCCATTCCTTGAAAGGGGTGTTGGATATAGTATTTTTTATTATTAATTTCATCTTACATTATTTGGGCAGTATTTATTTTGAACAAGCTATTATCTCCTTAAACTTATTCTTAGCGCTATTATTACCCTAACCTAATTCTTAGCGCTTTTATCGCGCAAACCTAAATTCTGGCGCTATTATCACCCTAACCAAGTTATACCTATCATAATACTATTTGGAGATTCGAGTCTTTTCGGGGTAATTTCATCTCGTCCCTTATCTAAGTAGTGGCGTAAGATACTTTCCATTAAACCCTAATTGCTTGATCAGTTATGTGTCTTCTGTTCTGATCTTATTATAACATAATAATGCTATTATTGTTCCAAATTTCTGGATTCTCTTGTGATTCTTTTGTCTGTGATGCTTTTTTCAATATTATTTTTCGAAGTGAATGTAGAATTGATTACATTGGTTTTTTGCTATACTGTTCTGTTGATCTTGCCTAATGTGCATCTACTTACCTCAAATCTTGTACATGTTGTAGTTTTTTCATGATTGTGTAATATATTTGTGTTGCCAACAGAAACTGTAATCTTAAATTAATATAAGAAAGATAACAGGAAACACCTACAATGGCCGTAAACCACAATCACATGCCAAAATCCACCAGGGAACTATTAAGTCTTTGATAGTCAATATTTAATGTGTCTAGCTATTGTCTTACTGGTGCTGTGCTGACGTCTCCATGTTAATTTACCCTAAAAGTTATGGTAGTGATCAATATTTTCTTTATAACATAAGAGAAGTATATCGGTGTGTTCATTTTTTTCTTCACTCGCATGTTGATCTAATAGATTTCTTTAGATATTTAAGCGTTTACGTTGCAGACCCCACACTTTTAATAATAAATGCTTTAATGTTTTCTTAACAGTTTTACTACTCTTATGCTGGTGTCTCAATTTTCGATACTTATGTATCTTTAATAGGCATGTCTAATTATAATCTACCCGTGGTTTTCATTTTTAATATGACTTTTGTGTTCAAAGAGTGTTATTCAGTATTTCCATGCACAACATTTAGCCTGACCCTAAGTCTTTGCTTACCAATATATACTGAGCGCCAAATGAAACCGAAACACCTGATATTTATATTTCAGAATTACTAAGCAAAGTGTCTGCTTAAAGGTTTGCATCTATTCATTTTAAAACTTTGCCACAGCCTCGGGGTCACAACATCAACTTTTGATTAAGTGGTCAAAATCAAAATTCCAAATCTGTCTTAACATTGCAATTACACTGTGGAAATATGAATAAAAAAAATCCTCATTCCTCAAATTCTGAGTTCCAAGTTTGTAAAGAAGTTGTTTAGTGTTGAAAATCAGATTTTTTTTTAAATTTCAATACTTAACACAAAAAAGATATTAGAATAGGCACAAAAGTTCTCAGCAGATTACAAAAAAAAACTGACAAAATTTTAAAGTTCAAAGAAGATAGGCATCAAAGTAATGTATGTTAATGGGTATAGGGCATTTTGAGTAACAACCAAATGAATGCTCAAAGTGCCTATCAATCATTGATCAAATTAAAACCGGTCTCTATAATTTGAGGTCGCAAAATAATCTCACAGGGTAAAGCTTTGTAGTGGACAATAAAGAAAACCAATGAAGCATGAATAAGCAATAAGCACTTTTTCTGTGCATTTCATGCCGTGTATTGCGGATAGCGTGGTTTTAAATAATCGGTCGTTCGATTTTTTTTTCAAAAGTCTGTGTCATTACAAGTAAAATGGCAGTTACATTTGGTGCAAGTTGATATTAGTGCCCCCCAAAATTTTAAGATAGTATAATTTATATGTCTAAATACGAAATTGCCTACGCAAAATTTACATGTCTAGATACAAAATTGCCTGAGTAAAATTTACATGTCTAAATACAAAATTGCCTAATAGCATAATTAACTGATATTTTCGTTATGCGATACATGTAATTTAACGAGTAACCTCTCCAAAGCATTTGAATAAATAAAATCAAAACAATAGTCTAGAATATGTCAAAAGAAATGCTCATTACAAAAAATGTCAGCATAAGAAGCAAAAATACAGTACTAAGGACAACCACTAGGTAGTTGTTTCTTTAATCGTTCTATTTTTGTATTTTGTATTTTGTTTTTTGTTGTTTTTTTTTCATTCCTGTGTATCTGTGTATATGTGTGTGACTGAATTCCTTCTTTTTTGCGGGGGGGGGGGGGGGGGGCTTCAGAAGGTATTGCTTTATACTTAATTCGGACTTCTGTTGCTTATCGCAAAAAGGGGTCTTGTACAAACCTCCCTAATAATGTTTTAATGACAAATATAAATAGGATAGGTAAACTTTATTTTGGTGATTGTATAGTGTTTTAGAATACAGTGGAATAGTTCCAAAGAATCTTGATAGCATCTTGAATAATTTTGTCATCACCCCTATATTGAACGACCTCATTCTGGTAGCAAAGTTGAAAGTAAAAAAAGAAAAAAGAAGGGAAACGGGGAATGTGTCAAAGAGACAACGCCCGAAGGGGGAGTAATAACAACTCAAAGCCATCATATGATCTTCAATGAACGGTGAGGAAACCCCACACCCAACGGAAGGTCGGAGTCAGCCCCTAAGTAAAGAGTAATAAAGTTCAGCGAAATAAACATCATCCTAGACTCCTATAGACATAAAGTAAACTAACTAGAAAACAGACAAGACACACAAAGGCTTAATAAATTTCCTGACTTAGGACAGGCGTTATTGGGCCCAAACCTTCCCTCTAGCCAATGTGATAAATAAAAATACAATAGTAACAACAAACAACAGTAAAATTCAGTTAGCAACAGGACTGAGTCAGTTGTGGAAAATTATACTGAAAGAACTAAATATACGGACATAAACATGAAATCACAAAAGACTACTAGCAGTTAGCTAGCTCCAGACCCATTACTAACTGACAAATTAAGTTATGTACCCTCAGTATACAGCTTCCACCAAGATCCCTTCTTGTGAGGAGTTTAGCATAATGATTTCCTACATATACCGGAATACATAACCCGTGTCCATGCAATACAGATTATAGAAATTTAGAATGTGTTTAGTTAAAATGCAAAGACCCAATAAAAAATCAATGTTAATACCAAAGAAGGCCATACGTAATGATTTGACGACAATACCGTAATTATAACCCTTATGAATTAGACGTTTTAAAGGTTAGGAATAAATTTCCGAGGTGGCCATGCAGCTCATTAGGATTGTTGCAGTTGGAGTTGACATATGTGTTATGGTCTCATGTTCATTTACTCCATATCTTTTCGTAAAATATTTATAAGTTTGTTAGGCGAGTGTAAGTATTTTTTACTCTTATATAAAACATTTCCGTAAAATAAGGGATGTGAAATACCAGCCTTCATTAGGTGTTTACAGGTTGTCTTGTATTTATGAACTAAGTCTTTATATCGATGATAGAATTTAGTAATGGTTTTAACCAGTTTATGATAACAAAAACCCTGATGTAAAAGTTTTTCAGTTATGAAAGGATTCCGTTCATTAAAATCGCAAACGTTATTACAAACTCGAGCAAATCGAACAAGTTGAGATATGTAAACACCATATGATGGCGCTAATTGAACATCGCGATCCAGAAATGGATAATTATTTATGGGAAAGAAAAATCGTCCCTTTTATCATAAATTTTAGCATCGAATTTACCATTCGTTATATCAAAATTGATGTCTCAGAACGGACAATGATTATTATTAGAATTAGCTTTATTCAGAGGGAGTTCTTTAGGGTAGATGTCCTTATAAAACGTATTGAAGTCGTCATTATTTAAAGTTGAAATATCATCCAAATATCGGAAAGTGTTGTTAAATTTTTCAAGTAAATGCTGTTTAGATGGGTCTTTGCTGTTGTTGGTCATAAACTGAGATTCATAGCAGTAAAAAAAGTCCGCTATAAGTGGTGCACAATTGGTACCGATAGGAATTCCTATGACCTGGCGATAAATAGAGTTACCGAAACGAATGAATGTATTGTCAAGTAAAAATCCAAGTGCTGAATTATATAAAACAAGTCCAATTAATTGAGTTTTTTTGTTTTGTATTACTAAAATGTGTTTTAACGGAATTAGAACATATATATTCTCAATCGGATTTTTTGAATGCCCATTCAATAAGACGTCTGAATTTTTTCTTTATAAGAATATGTGGTAAGGTTGTATAGAGGGTAGAGAAATCTAAACTTTCAAGGGATTCAAAAGGGGCATTATAAGCATTCAATTTATCGAGAACTTCCAATGAATTTTTTACACTCCAAAAATAATTGATACCACTGTTTTCATATACTTTGTTGCAGAAATTTATAACCAGGTTTTTAATAGCAGTCAAAGTATTAGTGAGTATAATAGAAACTTTTGTAGTAGAACAGTGACTAGATGACAAAATAAATCTAGATTTATGTGGCGTTTTGTGGAGTTGAGGAACCCAGTACATGGTTGGAACTGTATTACTATCAGGTTTAGCCTGTAAAGATGTGGCTGTTAGAAAATGTATGTTTGTAATTTCATTTTCCGTTAATTGGTTTAATTTAAAAGTATGTGAAATGGTAATTTGTTTTGGAGTACTTTTATATAATGTTTACGACAAACTATGATGATGCTATTAGCAGCCTTATCAGCTGGGACAAAAACGAATTCCTTACCAAATTCTTTAAATTTCTTTTGGATGCGAGAAACGGTGGGTTTATTTTTGTTGTCGTGGCGGAAATGTTGTTCAAACTGTTTAATTCGGATATCGAAATTTTCATGATAGCATTAAAGAAAGAATCCAACGATTTTTTGTCAACGTGTTTACGTTTAACATAATTTTTACATTGGTTCACCTGGATTTTACAAAAATTCTTTGAATCGGTAATTACTACTAGCCCTCGTATCACTAACAAAACTGTTACCATTGATCATTTATCTCAATTTTGGCACTGGTTCAGACATGTGGGTATTCTTTCAAAACGGAAAAGTATCAAATTTTTAGCGTACGATTATTTGCAAATTTTCATAGGAAATTATTCAGCACTTAACAAATCTAAATATTTCTTTAGATCGTCAACTTGTGCAGTAATGTTTTTGGATATTCTTATTGTATGATCGAGTTTGGCTGGGCCATATTCATCAATATGTTCGTCATTTGACGTATCATTGAACAGCCTTAAGAAAGGTGTTCTTCCATAATAAAACATCTATCGGTTCAACATGGACCCAATTTTACAAACATTGGTAAGATGAGGTGCATCGGTAGAGTAAGCATCTCCTTTTTCTTATAAGACACCTGCCATGTTAACATGTAAATTCTGGTAATTAAGTCAAAAACAGGAGAGATGAAAAACAAATTTTAGATGTTAATTTGAAAGATTTGTTGTCATCAGGGAAACAGATATGTAATAGATGGGCCCAAAATATCATAATGTCGGGCGTAACATTTGTTCAGTAATTACGTATTTGAGAGGGGATGTATTCCAGTGAGTTATTGAATTTCTGTAAATTCGGATCATATTGAATTTCTTTGTCGAAATCATCTCCAATTTTTCTACATGAGTATAACGTTGCTCTCTTCTTTTCCAATGTAAATTAATACAAATCCGACATGGTCATATTATTTACTATTATTGATAGTTGTGTCACTGTAACGAAGCAGTCGTGATATTTAAAAAAAAAAAAAAACGTTTTTATTCTATTCATCAAATTTGTAGGGTGCAAATGTGTTGTCTTGCTACTTGCTGAAAATTATTGGACGTTGAGGCTATTAAGGCTTGTAACTACTTTGGAGATTTCAAAGAATGTTTTTCACGTGAGCAGTATCCAAGTGCGCATATAATACCAATGGTATTCAGTTTTAAGTACCAAATACAATGTTGGAGACAAACGCGATGGCAATACAGTTTTGAAACGGATCAACCGACTCTGTTTTTTTTCCAGTTTTCATCTCGATTCATGGTAGCTATTATAGACAGTTGAACATTGAATCTTTGCTATCGTTGTTATGATGATCAAAGTAGAGTTGTTTTTTTTTTTCATGGTAAGGTAATTCGTATACATTTGTTGTATTTAACTATTGCTTTGGTTATAGTTTACACATTATTATGATATCCTGTCAAAATTGCTTAACATTTTCTTATTTCTATAATACCAGAAATTTATGAGAGAATTCCAGCATTGGTTTGTTATTCCAACTTCATTATTCCTGGACCCTTTGTTCCTGTCTTATAAACATTTAATGTCTTTTCAACTGCACTTTTGCAGTGACAATAGCTCTGTAACAACAGAGGGTCATTTTCCGTCTTAATCGTGATGATAGAAGTTAAATTAATAAAAAAAATTATTTCTGTATCCACATAATTTGTTTTCTTTCGTCCACATCAAGTAAGCAGTTTTACGTGGTTGACTTCATGTACTTTTCTTCTGTTGGTTTGAATCTTCATTTGATTTAGGAGCACATTCATATTCTTCCAAAATTACTTCCCAACTCAACATGACAAACTAAATGTTATTATCAATTAAACAGCAACAGAAATAGAGTACCATTTAACAGTCATAACAACAGCAGTAGTCAAAAAATGCCATCTTCAATCAATTTCAGGCATCACAAACATCTACCACCCATACTTTAAGCAGACGACAAACCTGTACTATTTAAAAGCTATTTCAGCAGCAATAGCTATAGACTATTATCTACCAGTCAGTATAAAATTACATGCTACAATTTATAATTTATTTATTGATATCAATAAACAGGGAATAAATTCAACAATGGCTTTCTACGTGATATTTAACATTTTTAATAGTTCTATTTCTTTCTTAAAATTGAAAATTAATTTAATTCTCCGTTCTTTTGCAGCTTAAGACTACGAACATGATCTGGCCTTCGATGGGCTCTTCAATTTTAAAAGTTTCGATGCCTAAAAGCTGATCTATTTTACTTGACTTAATCTTGGTTTTATTATTTCATTTGAACATAAAAGCACTATCAAAATGCTGTTTTGTAAGTGATCTTTTTTGTTTGTAAATTTAATGCGATGATGGCAAATCGTGTTTAAAAGAAATTTATAAAAAGTTTCTTTTTTCTTCTCACTCAATGGGAAAATTTTATTGAACGTTCAAAATGTTTATAGTTTTGATCAATCCATGGTGAATTCTTTTCTACCAGGGAGTTGTTTTGTGTTACTTATATGTTTGGGTTCCGTATTATGTAATAAAGGACCTCTGTGTCCAGTTCTGTGACCATGGAAACCACCTGTGAAACCTCTACCGTTGCCTCTTTCATCACAGTAACTATCACGGCCAGGTCCAAAATTGAATCGGTTACAAACTTTTAGCAATCTTCAATGTTTTTTGCCCTTTTGGCGATATCATCACCAATATATTAGTATTTAGTTTAGGAACAGATGTGAAACCAAAAAGGGAATACTTACACGTATGCATTAGGTTAAATAACTTAACTTCCTGATATGTATATTTGTCTGTTTGCTAGGCTTGACCAAGTGAAGCAAGGACACCGTCCCAACTATCATTAAATTCGTCTGTACTTTTTATGTTCATCTTATTATTGACTTGGTCAGAATTGTCACAACTTTAACAACACGTTTTTCGACAAAATTTCAATATTGGCTGCAATGGAAATCACATTCCAAACTAACAAATTTTAATCACGACTGCAATCCCTTAGAGTTTCCTGATATTACAGTGTTAGGTCTTCATTCATGCCATGTCTTTATAGTTTATTATTATTTGTGGCCAAGTCTTCGTCTATTCTATTGTGGAGAACCCGCTAGAAATGTTAGCAGAGCTTAAATCGTTATTGCAATCAGAATTTTTTAGAGATGGTTTTAATTCAAGTTCTTCACGTTCCTGTTGAATTATCATATCATACATGTCATAATCATTGTCATATTCATAAACAAAAAACGGGATATGTTTTGATCTTGATGATATGTATTAGTTGTTAGTCATAGATGAACATTACCAGCGCTTGGTTTTATCATGTTTTTGAAGAGACTGTTTCCTGTGCATTTATTCCATATCCTTTCGATGCATTCTCAACTTGTTTAGATAGGGTTTTACATCATCTCCCTACTTGTGGTGGCTATCCTGAACAGTTTTAGTGCTGCCAAGATATCATCAGAGCTACTATGAAGTTGTTGACGCTCGTCCATCCCTATGTCACACTTTACTGGAAGCAATTCTTAAAAAAACACTACTCGGAAATCATTTCAAGTTTACAAGATTGGTTATCACCATAAGTACAAAATTATATCGCATCGCCATTTTGATTCGACAAATTTTGTTGCAATTAGGGACTTTTAATATTTCCACATTGTTTTACAATGGCAAATCTTGTGGACGCAAATCTTCAGAAACCGCTTGTCGAAATTCATTCTAATAAGAGGATATGTACTAGTACATATTTCATCGCTGATATGATTCGTTAAATAATGTAGGAGTTATGGGACTTTGAATATTTAACAACGTTATACAGTGGACGCAACTCTTCCGAAACCACTACTCAGATTTCCTTCAAATTTTACAGTATTATCAGTCACGATCTGTACTAAATCATAGCGATTCATTTAAGCATCTTTTTCATAATTAGTATTTAATATTATTGAAATTAAAAGCATGATATTAAGCTGATATCATGTTTGGTATTATAAATAATACAAATGGCAACAAGTTTTATTGTTTAAATAAAAATGTTCCTTTTATTACTTGCACATGTAGGATACATCTGATTATCTTCAACATGCACATCAAAACTGAAAAATAAGATATAATGAGAAGTCATGATTTAAAAAAATGGAGGTAATAAAACCAAGGAAGGTAATAAACTTATTCAATAACTAAATACCGAAGTTACTGTGAATTTAATTCCTGCATATGCGCATTTTGACAACTTATGTCTCTTCAGTGCAGATAAAATCTAAACGTTTGGAAGACCATAAACTCAAAAATGTTTAAAACCTTTAGAAAATAAATTACCAATATGATCTAAATGTAAAGCCAAAATCAGCTCAGAAGAGAGCTTTGCATCATGGAGATACTCCTTAGTTTTCAACAAAATTTACATAAATTTAGATATGATAGGTTTCAAAATAGAATTGGCTTTCGGGTCTGCACCGAAGTACTGAGTACTGGGCTGGTGAATACCATCGGGGACTAACAGTCCTCCAACAGCAGCATCGACCCAGTGGTAACAAAACTAAATACCGAAGTTACTGTGAATTTAATTTCTGCATATAAGCATTTCGACAACTTATGTCTCTTCAGTACAGATAAAACATTTTTTTGCAAAGTTGTCAAAGCTCCACCGAATGAAAATGTGAAAAAATCTTAGAATTTAAAAGAAAAATCGTAAATTTCCTTTAAAAAGTTAGAGTGATATATTTTTTAAGATACTACTTGGCAACAATACATACCAAAATTCATAGATAGTAGTTTTCTTTTCATACATGTTTGCCACGGAAACCAAAACAGGAATCTGAAATGTTAGAAAAAAGTTTTCTACTACATATTTTTTATGATGTTAACTAGATTATAGGGGGGCTTGGAATGTTCGGTTTCAGTAATAAATATTACCTACATTATAAATTAAACCCTTGCCGAAAATTTTTGGAATGATGGTCTGGAATGGGTTGGAAGGTTTAGTGGAGCTTTAGATTAAAATGGAAACGAAGAAAAAAAGACTGAAATTTTAGAAAAAAGTACTCTGCTACATATTTATTTTACTATTTTATTAATATGTATTAACTAGATTATAAGGGGAACCACTCCCCAATTTTTTTTCATAGGTAGTCTGACATTGTTTGTAATGGAAAGTGATTGCAAAGAAAACCAAACAAGAGCACTGGAAATACAGAAAAAAGTATTCTGTTACATATCTTTTGTTTACGATTTCAGCAATATGTATCAACTAGAATTATAGTGGGAACCCCTCTCCATTTTTTTAAAGAATTAATTTTATAGGCAATATGAATTAGACTATAAGGGGTACCCTGTTCAATTTTTAAAGGTGTTGTAAAATGTGTTCTAATGAGAAGCGGAGTGCTTTGTTGCTGTGGAAACCAGACCAAAGTACTGAAGTTTTCTAAAAACTATTGAACCACATGTTTTGATTTCAGGAATTTGTGTAAAGCAGAACCTGGCTCTTGCATCGTTAATGCTTTTGTAAATTGTATTGCCTGTTTAGAACACTTGTTTTAGTCAATACAAAACTGGGAGCTAGTTACTTCCATACATCTTCTAATAGAGATATTTCACATTCTGACGAAACTCGACGTAACCCGACGAATGAACCTATCACGACGAACCACCACCTGGATGACACGAAGGGGACCATTAGCTGAAAATATGTTATTCATTTCCAATATTATTAATAGATTATTTCTACGACTGTAATTAAATACATTTGTTTGTCAAGCTTATCAAAATATCATCCTTGCCTTGCACATGTTACCTTATGCATTATTCACATAGAAATCAAAATCTTGTAAAGTCTGTTACCGGTCGAGTGCACCCTCTCACTGGTAGCTTGCCAAGTCCGTGAAATCAACAAACACTCTCAGTTATAAATATTTTAAACTATTTGGATACAAAAAAATATCAACAGCGATAACCTGTACAATAAGTATTAATAAATGAAGATTGAAATGAATAAATCGTAAAGGAAACGCTAACTTTAACAAAACATTATTACTTTCTATCTCGATTTGAAACAAACTTGCGCACGGTATAGCACATCTACTTTTATAATAAGAATTTGTTTCTCTTTCACTGTTAAGTACCATCACCAAATAACCTCCCTGTGCGATACTTTTGCATACCAGTTCACTATTCACTGAAATCTCGATGACCTGTCGACAACGAGTTATTCCGTGCATAGAAAAAAGTCAAGAACAAAACAAGAAGAATTATTTAATTCTAGAAACTTAAATGTAAGCATATCAGCATATATTTTGAGTGGATCTCGCACGGCGTGTTTTTTCCTAACTTCATTTAATCAATTATTTATTTATTTATTTTTTTTTGTTCTCATTTTTTTATTCATTTTTTTTTTTTTTTTTGCAGAATTTGCTTTATTAATTGTTTTGTTTTTGTTTTCTGACGTAAATATTATTGTTCTGTAATGGGGATACATTTAATTTGAAATAATAGTCTTGATATTGTCTTTTCAACTTAAAAGTGACAAATTTAATAAACATATCCCTATATATTTCCGCTGACCTTTCTCACTGTAAGGAAACTAAGAGCTGAATGACATTTCCTTTACTTGATAAAATAAGACAATTTTGAAAAAATACAATGTATTATTACAAAAACTCGAAATAAGAAATAGAATGCTTGCGTGCATGCAATTCTATTTAACAACACATGTTCGAGTATTTTTGAAAGGGGCCTTCGACAATATTGCATATTACATGTTTCGGGCAATCGACTAAAGATTTGCACTTACGATGACATGAATTCGAAGTTCCACATTTGTCATGCACGTGTTAAATTTGAAATTCACGCTTTTTCATAAAATGTGTCCGCCGCACCCTTCCCCCGCAAAAAAATGACAAAAACAAAAAAGAATTTTATCAGTATACCACCCCTACATGTTATCCCCATTGTTTCGAAAGTCACGTGTATTATTAGAACAATAATGAAACGGAGTGGAGAAATGAATGTAGGAATGGAGAAGGAAAAGCTTGAAATCAGTTTGCAATTCAAGATACGGAATATGTTCTAGAACAAGTAAATCATATGCCATGCTTTACCACAGAGGAGACCCCCCTCNCCCCCCCCCCCCCCCCCCCCCCAAAAAAAGATACATGTAAGATCAGCGAGCTGGTCACAACAAAAAAATACCATACGTTAAGATCCTTATAATACCATATATAATTCTGTTTATATCTAACTTTACACCATCAAATTTGAAATGAATATGACAAACACTGTAAAAATATAGGGAAAATTTCAATGTAGATAAACATTCTATGGTTCAAGAGGAAGTCTTAACATGAACTGATTATATTTGTTCATCAAACTGACAAAATTAGCATTGTTAAAAATGTATTTGATTATATTTTATAGATCTGATAAAAATCCTTAGCTCCAAGTACTGCATGTAACACCAGTTTTTTCTTGAACTTTGAACTGTGGCATGGACTGTTACTTCTTCACATTTATTTTACAAATGACATAATGAGAAATTACATAATGAGAAATTTATGACTAGCCTATTTTTAGATTAAAGAAGGACAACTCGAATGTCTTTTGTTCGTCTCTTTCGTAAGTCATACGTACACACGAAAGCGACGAAAAGAGACGTAGCGATTTACAGTGAAAATATGGCTCAGAATGAAGATTTTTCAACTGCTTAATCTACACAACTATTTAATTAAAGAATCACAACACTGTCATTGGAAGTGTTTACATTTCTAAATTCATTTTACGTTTTTAAATTTTTGTGCAATAACTGGTCCCCATACGTTTAGGTTCTGTTTCGTCAAAATGTGAAACATCTCTATATGAGAGATGTTTCACATTTTGACGAAACATGGAAGGCCCAAAGCGTCGGGTTCTAAAAGAAGAGCTAATGATAAAAGTATATCTATATCAAGTAATATAGCCAAAAAGCAACCCTAGTCAGCATTAGTAACAAGGAAAGAAGGGCGATGTCCTGAAAACAAGATTGCTACGCGTAGCCATATACCCCTCCCCCTACAAAAAACTTTTAAAAACCTCTTCTTTTAGAACCTGACGCTTTGGGCCTTCCATGTTCATCATCATTGACGAGTAATAGTTTATCAATATTGATATTTTGATCACACATGGCGTCACTTTTCTTCATAGACGTAACCATATTATCAACCATTTTGTCAGACATATATGCAGTAGCCAATCGTGCAACGTCGTAAAAAGTTCTGAATCAGTCTTGGGAAATTAGAATTAAATATTAACATGGGTTTACATTTAATGGCTTAGTTTAGCATCAAATAAGTTTGTACTAGCCAACATCGTTGGTTTCTGTCAAATAAATTAAACTTAAGACGATTGACATCTGCACCGTCGAAATACTAAGGAAAACTGAAGAAATGACATGCTCATCACAATATCATTTCGTTACGGACAGAAATTTATATATTTTTTTTCCATTTTAATGGACGGAAAAACAAAATACCGAAGTCTCTGTTTATTATTTTATGTTTATTATCAGTTGGAGCAGTTTGTGTTCAATTCTAATATGAGTCTCTTCTTCCGCTTTTGAAACAAAGCTATGTTCTAATTCCAACAATATTTTTTAGCACA
>MJUU01060370.1:0-39071 GCA_002080025.1 Modiolus philippinarum
ATCCGATATTGTGGATCTTTATTATCATACCTGTGTTGGTTCATCCTGTTCCGAAGTGACTGACGGGTTTCACCAACATACAGAAGACCACATAGAGAACATTCGATGCCATAAATGACATTTTTTGTTGAACAATCCAGGGGTTCATAAGATTTGGTAACGTATTTACGACCGGTTAATTCACTTTGGAAATATGGAGAGATAATTAACATATTACACGTTTTACATCTAGTGTTTTTACCAGTTTTATGTCTACAAGTAGAAATATTTGGTGTCAGTTCATGTGTAGGAGGAGATTTAAGGCAATCAACAAGATTTACTCTACATGGTTTCAGTTTGACTGGTTTGTCCGAAAGTTTGAAATAGTAGTTACCTTCTTGCTGTACGTAAGTCAAGTCGGTGGTATCCCGTAGGATGTTCTCCGGAACACATATATTATTGGTCACAGTGTGAATTTATAAAACAAAATCTGCTTATTCTCTCTTTTCATTTGGATCAATTCGCCGTACACTAGAAATTTCACAATATACTATTCGAAGTACACCGCACTTGCAATTCGCCGTACACCATATAGTTTTCGCACTGTGAAAAAAACTACAGAAAGTTACAACTCAGCTTTCTAACATAACATGGGATCTTCATACTGATTTATACATAAATCGATTGAGATACAAACTAGAAAAGGCAATAAGTTGAGCGGAGTAACAAGTTGTCCGGTGATTTGTTGACGAGTTTGTAAAACTTTTTTCATTTATTTGACACGCGATGAACAAAATACAAACATGTACGTGTCACATTATTACATACGAAGTGATCATCAAATATTTAGCTATTATTCTAGGTGAAAAAGTAAAATTGTCTTACCTTGTTAACATTTGTTTTGAATTTTCCTCGCTTGATTAGTCGCTATATCCGGTGGCCGTTTATACACAGTGATTAAATATTCAAATAAAATGGAAAAACAAGAGGCTCTCAAGAGCCTGTATCGCTCACCTGGTCCTTGATTAACATAGACATTTTATGTTAAAAAGCCGATATATATATATAAAGTTCCAATATGCCTAAGTAGTTTAAGGGAGAAGACATCTGTTTCCTATGGGGTCCAATGTTAAACTATATTCTCTGCTGGCAGCCATCTTGGATAAAGAGTGATCTAAAAAAAGTTTTCAGGGGTCCACACAAAGACTTTTTTGACCAAGTTTGGTTCAATTGGCTCAGTAGTTTCAGAGAAGAAGATCTTTGAATGTGTTCTCCCATAGAGTCCAATGTAAAAACTAATTCCCCGCATGCCGCCATGTTGAATACCATGCTGACCTGAAAAACAACTTTTTGCAAGGGACCATCCAAGGACTATTGTGGCCAATTTTCATTTTAATTGGCTCAATAGTATCAGAGAAGAAGATCTTTGAATGTGTTTTCCCATAGGGTGCAATGTTAAAACTATGTTTCCCGCTGGCTGCCATGTTGGATACAGCGTGAACCTAAAAAACACCTTTCTTGCAAGGGACCACCCAAGGACTATTGTGGCCAAGTTTGGTGCCAATTGATTCAGTAGTGTCAGAGAAGAAGATCTTTGAACATGTTTTCCCATAGCGTCCAATATTAAAACTATGTTTCCTGCTGGCGGCCATCTTGGATATCGCGCAGACCTGAAAAACACCTTTTTTGTAAGGGACCACCCAAGGACTATTGCCGCCATGTTTGGTACCAACTGGCTCAGCAGTTTCAGAGAAAAAAATCTTTGAAAGTGTTTTCCCATATTGTCCAATGTTAAAACTATGGTTCCCGCTGGTGGCCATCTTGAATATCGCTCAGACCTGAAAAACACCTTTTTGCAAGGGACCACCTAAGGACTATTGTGGCTAAGTTTGGTACCAATTGGCTCAGTAGTTTCAGAGAAGAAGATCTTTGAAAGTGTTTTCCCATAGGATCCAGTGTTAAAACTATGGTTCCCGCTGGCAGCCATCTTGAAAATCGTGCTTAACTGAAAAACAACTTTTTTGCAAGGGACCACTTAAGAACTATTGTGGCTAAGTTTGGTTCCAATTGGCTCAATAGTTTCAGAGGAGAAGATCTTTGAATGTGTTTTCCCATAGGGTCCAATGTTAAAACTATGTTTCCCGCTGGCGGCCATTTTGGATATCGCGCTGACCTGAAAAACACCTTTTTTGTAAGGGACCACCTAAGGACTATTGTGGACAAGATTGGTACCAATTGGCTCAGTAGTTTCAGAAAAGAAGATCTTTGATATTGTTTTCCCATATGGTTCAATGTTTAAACTATGTCCTCCGCTGGCTTCCATCTTGAATATCGCGCTGACCTGAAAAACACCTTTTTTTGTAAGGGACCACCCAAGGACTATTGTGGCCGAGTTTGGTACCAATTGGCTTAGTAGTTTCGGAGAAGAAGATCTTTGTAAGTGTTTTCCTATAGGGTCCAATGTTAAACCTATGTTTCCTGCTAGCGGCCATCTTGAATATCGCGCTGACCTGAAAAACACCTTTTTGCGAGGGACAACCTAAGGACTATTGTGGCCAAGTTTTGTTCAAATAGGCTCAGTAGTTTCAGAGGAGAAGATGTTTGAAAGTGTTTTCTCATAGGATCCAGTGTTAAAACTATGGTTCCCGCTGGCAGCCATCTTAAAAATCGTGCTTAACTGAAAAACAACTTTTTTGCAAGGGACCACTTAAGAACTATTGTGGCTAAGTTTGGTTCCAATTGGCTCAATAGTTTCAGAGGAGAAGATCTTTGAATGTGTTTTCCCATAGGGTCCAATGTTAAAACTATGTTTCCCGCTGGCGGCCATTTTGGATATCGCGCTGACCTGAAAACACCTTTTTTGTAAGGGACCACCTAAGGACTATTGTGGACAAGATTGGTACCAATTGGCTCAGTAGTTTCAGAAAAGAAGATCTTTGATATTGTTTTCCCATATGGTTCAATGTTTAAACTATGTCCTCCGCTGGCTTCCATCTTGAATATCGCGCTGACCTGAAAAACACCTTTTTTTGTAAGGGACCACCCAAGGACTATTGTGGCCGAGTTTGGTACCAATTGGCTCAGTAGTTTCAGAGAAGAAGATCTTTGTAAGTGTTTTCCTATAGGGTCCAATGTTAAACCTATGTTTCCTGCTAGCGGCCATCTTGAATATCGCGCTGACCTGAAAAACACCTTTTTGCGAGGGACAACCTAAGGACTATTGTGGCCAAGTTTTGTTCAAATTGGCTCAGTAGTTTCAGAGGAGAAGATGTTTGAATGTGTTTTCCCATATTGTCCAATGTTTAAACTATGTTTCTCGCTGGTGGCCATCTTGGATATCGCACGGACCTGAAAAACAGCTTTTTGTAAGGGACAACCTAAGGACTATTGTAGCCAAGTTTGGTTGCAATTGGCCCAGTAGTTTCAGTGGAGAAGATCTTTGAATGAAAAGTTTACGCCGGACGGACGACGGACGGACGACGGATGCAAAGTGATGGCAAAAGCTCACCCTGGCATAAGTCAGGTGAGCTAAAAATGATAGAAAAGTGAATGACTATTTTCCAGTCAACTGAATCTAGTAGCGAGGATACATAGCGTGTGTACGAACTAATGGAGTTTGGTTTTAAGTATGATATAAGCGGTCTTTTCCCCTAACAAATAGAATCATGGTAAGTAAGTGAGAACCGAATCGTCAGTCTAAACACATCAACGCAATCTAAAAGTCGTATATGTTTGCATAGCGATTGAAAATATATTTATTTGACTCTGGGTGTCTTTTAATTGAAAAAGATGAAGTAAAAATCCATAGTTTCCCAATTATAAAGAATAAAACAACCGTTTTCGTAATACACTGAGTCCAACTATGCGTATAGTTTCACTACAGCAATGCGTACAGTAAAAAAGTGTTGCACTCCAACAATCCGAAAAAAGTGACCTACAGAAAAACGCTGCGTACAGCTACAAAAATCTACTGCAATGCTAGTATTTTTTATGCTACGCCCTACATCGTACATTTAATTTCTGTTCATGACAGCTTGGGATCATCACATGTCATCTTTTGATCCATTCTTCTGTGAAAAAAGCACAGGAGAATGTTTGAAATTACCACGGGAAATGGTAAATTTAAAAAGAAATAAGGCCGTGACTGACAATATCTTAATTTTTATCAATTTGCTCTCATCATTCCTGCA
This sequence comes from Modiolus philippinarum, assembly GCA_002080025.1. Lineage (NCBI taxonomy): Eukaryota > Metazoa > Mollusca > Bivalvia > Mytilida > Modiolidae > Modiolus > Modiolus philippinarum. Next base: position 4,170 of record MJUU01060370.1, read on the forward strand.
CGAGAAAGCGTAAGTCTAAAGAACACATGATAATGAAGTAATTTTAGAAAAAATATACGGAAAAAATTCTGATAAGTATGTTTTTTCTACAGTTAAAGATGCATATCTTGTTTATTGCACACCAACAATGCGCCAGTTGACCAACAATCATTTTATCGGGTACAGTGAACTTAAAGGGTGGTTCCGTAATCACATTAAAAAAATCGGACGGAGAGAATTCTGTATGGGTGACCAGTTCCACCTTTGTGGTAAACAGCCAATCGAGGTGAATAAGTACCTTCGCTTTTTCGAGAACTGGTTCAATAAACACGAACAGAAAGTACAATTTATATATCTGAGTTATTCCGTAATACGTGAAATTAATTGTAAGGTGTAATTTCAAATGTATATCGAATTCATTGCTATAAATAAGCAATCATAAATGACACAAGTAACATTTTTTTTTCTCCTTTGACAAATAACTACGCGACAGGAGCATTGAACCAGTTCTTGAATGATGAAGACATGGACGTAAATACTGTGCATATTTATAGTGTATGTGTATATTTTTATCGATTTTATACAGCAACACCGTCACGAATTGACATACTAAAGCGGATTTTGAAAGAAATTTACGAACTATATTTGATTGGAAACATGCAGCTCTTTAGATACGTTACTATGATAACCCTGACGCTCACGTGACATCTCTCGGATGATTTTAAGAATTAACTCTCCGCCTTCGGCTTACGAGTTAATCAAAGCTCAAATAGAGCTTAATCTCCAAACCCTGAAAATCTGCACAACAAAATTTGCCGCGACTTTTCTCAAAATATCTTTTTAAGTAAATGTTAAAGGATGACATGGCATACACCAACGGAAAGCTAATTTTTTTGCCGCCTCATGTCATGTATTACCATAATTTTACAACAAAGGGTTAAAAAAATGTTATTTCTATATTACACCTAGTTAACTGAACACCTGTATTTATTGTCATAATGCCCAGGGGTCTATTGATTCACAAAAACACGTGGGTCGGGAGTTAAGGGTGTGGTAAGGTGAAATTAAATAAATCAACGATTTTTAATTGATACCATAAATTGAAAGAGCATTGGTAAAGAAATAAAATCAGCTAAAAATATTGATAGGTCGTGGGCCTTGTTTTCAAGAAATTTCACAATTAAAAAAATGGCGGGAAAAGCTCTCTTGGACTTTTACCTTATTATAACATGGAAACATTACTGATTTTTTTCACATTGAAGGAAAAATCTAAGATCTAGTGAAATCTTGCTTACTGACTTTAATTGACCTGCTTGAAGACTTTGATGGCTAGAAAATTGGGTGTAATGGGGCAAAATATATTACATAATAATAATGGGTAAAATCCGAGAAATCCGAATGACAATTTGGAATTTCAAAAACATCACCTTACTACATCCTTAATCTTGATTGTGAAGCAAAAAAAAATACTTAACAAAGTGTCAACAAAAACTTTTTACCTGTAAACAAATTTATTTTAATAAAAGTAAATGGTATCTGAATATTGGTTCTGCAAATTTTATTCTCAGATTTACCTAAACATTTTTATGTAAATTAGTAAACAAATCAAAATTTTTTTCATTGGCCACCCGAATAAACAACAAACAAACACCCTATATACAAATAAGTAATTCATCGGCAATCCTTTCGGTATCTTTTCATTGGTTTGTTGGTTTGCGTAAGTATGATCATTCATCAATCACTCCCACATCGAATTTCTTTAAAATTTGAGCGAAATTGACATGAAGGTCTACGGAAAATATTTTTATTTGAACTTTGATTATTTCGGTAAATATACCAAGAGTAGCAGCAAAAAATTAGAAAATCACACATGGTCTTCTTTAAAACAAAATAGCTATAGCGATTTAAGTTGCGGCAAATTTCGTTGTGCGTACTTTAATTCTTATTATTTATCAAAATAACCTTTGTTCACATTTTTTATTATTAAATCGTTCGAAATTAATAATAAAAAAAAACAACGTTTGAATAAGTGATTTCCTACTTATTCAACCTTGCACATTAATGGTGCGTATATGTACATTAAAGCATGAGCAATAAAATGAAAATAAACGCAAATAAATTTAAGATTGTTACATGATATGTACATTTATGATTGCCGTCGTCTACTCGCTTAATTGGAAAAATTGTAAATTTTGATGAAAATTATCTAGCGATTTTTCAGTGCAATTTACAGATGTTTATTTTTTCATTCAATTTTTTGTTGAAATCAAATAAGACATGGAAAATGATGAATTGCCACGTCAAAATGATGTGATGAAACGAATTTAAGTTGTATTGATTGGTTTTTATTCTTATTGTTAGGTTTAAGGTAGGGATGTTTAAATAAACTTTTTGTCAAACATTATGAATTTTCTTAGAAATCATACTGGTTTTGTCTAAATGAAGTGTATTATCTTCGCCCATGGTATTTATTGGGTTCGTGTTGTTTATTTTGTCTATGCGTGTGTCTTCATTTTCCATTTCTGTGCCGTGCGCATGATATGTCTTTGTTTCTTAGTTTTTTTTTCCCGATGTTGCCATGTCATTGTATTGTTCGTTTTAGACTGACGGTTCTGTTCTCACTTACTTCGTCTTGCTGTTGAAATACATACTTTTTCACATGGAAACGGAGGGGCAAATTGAAGATCATAGTTGAAAAAGTTTAAAAGTAAGATAAATGTTGATTTTAAAGTCAGACGAACCAAAATCTGCCAACACCTTCCAGTTTGATTGAAAAGACATTAACAGATTAGATCAATTTTATCAATTGTATAAAATGATGGTTAAATTAAAACTATGACTAATTTTGAATGGTTGATGTCAGCCAAGGCATCCCTTGTAATCCAGAGGTTTATATCCATAGGTGTCCCGTTTATTGATTCAACCTTGCATCTCTACGATTAGGCTGGTTTTGGGGGAAAAGGGAACCCTTCAGTTACCAATATAGCTACGTGGACGGTGACATTGCAGTTAAAAATTTAGTTGAAATGAACGTGAATACCACGATATAATTGAACCCACGATATTATGAGAACCTACTATAGATCTTTTGTGTTGGAGAGTTTTGTTTAGTTTTCTGTTTCCGTTTGCATCCGAACATTATGTGTAGAATAAGGGTAATTTTGTTTTTGATACGAAGAACATTGTCGACTATAATGGACAAGCCTGCTTGTGAGTGAGTCTATTATTTGAGTCCATATTCGAATTTTCAAGATTTTGAGAAATTGACTACTAATAGTAAAAGAACTGATACTATCCTAACAGTTTAAGTAGATATTGCATTTAAGCGCTGGTTGACATTAGTAGAAGTGGAATAACATCCCTTTATTCAATACTCGAGCAGCATCATATATTGTGAATATTCGCTTCATGAGATCAATGAAAACTCATACAAATTATCGGTAAAAAGTTCTTACTAGATTCATTGATCAAATTAAGCTGAGTTATATATGGAGTAATTATTTTCCCCAAACTGCGTCCATTCAGTAAATACAAAATAGGTAACAACCGATGCAAACAGTGAATACTATGCAAATAGATACACTGGTACTTTCTACAACTGTCAAAAAAAAAAAAAAAAAAAAAAGAAGATATACAAACATTTCAATGAAGATTATACTTTTGTAGGAAAATAACTTGATATTTTCAAGCCGTAAATCAAAGTCAACAGAATTGGTTTCTTCATATGACAATTCTTCTTCATTTTTAGCTCACCTGGCTATGCCAGGGTGAGCTTTTGCCATCACTTGGCGTCCGGCGTCCGTCGTCCGTCCGTCCGTCGTAAACTTTTCATTCAAAGATCTTCTCCTCTGAAACCACTGGGCCAATCGGAACCAAATTTGGTCATAATAGTCCTTGGGTGGTCCCCTTCATAAAAGATATCCGGCAGGTCCGTACCTCATCCAAGATGGCCGCCAACGGGGAACATAGTTTTAACATTGGACCCTATAGGTAAACACATTCAAAGATCTTCTTCTCAGAAACTACCTGTCCAATTATAACCAAACTTAGTCACAATGGTCCTTAGATGGTCCCTTCCAAAAAAGGTATCCGGCAGGTCTGTACCTAATCCAAGATGGTCGCCAACGGGGAACATAGTTTTAACATTGGACCCTATGGAAAAGACATTCAAAGATCTTCTTCTCAGAAACTACCAGTCCAATTATAACCAATCTTAGTCACAATGGTCTTTAGATGGTCCCTTCCAAAAAAGGTATCCGACAGGTCCGTACCTAATCCAAAATGGCCGCCAGCGGGGAACATAGTTTTAACATTGGACCCTATAGAAAAGACATTCAAAGATCTATTTCTCAGAAACTACCAGTCCAATTATAACCAAACTTAGTCACAATGGTCTTTAGATGGTCCCTTCCAAAAAACGTTTGCGGCAGGTCCGTACCTAATCCAAGATGGCCGCCAGCGGGGAACATAGTTTTAACATTGCACCCTATGGAAAAGACATTCAAAGATCTTCTTCTCAGAAACTACCTGTCCAATTATAACCAAACTTAGTCACAATGGTCCTTAGATGGTCCCTTCCAAAAAAGGTATCCGGCAGGTCTGTACCTCATCCAAGATGGCCGCCAGCGGGAACATAGTTTTAACATTGGACCCTATGGAATATACATTCAAAGGTCTTCTTCTCAGAAACTACTAGTCCAATTAGAACCGATCTAAGCCACAATGGTCCTTAGGTGGTCCCATCCAAAAAATGTATCTGGTAGGTCCGTACCTCATCCAAGATGGCCCCCATCTGGAACATAGTTTTTACATTGGCCCTATTGATTTTAAGGGGAACCTCTGCCCAAATTTTTGAATTTTTATTTGAAAAGTGGTCTGCATGTTTTAATTTCAGCACTATGTATTACTTTAATTATAAGGGGAACCCCTGCCCAATTTTTTTTAATAGTATTCTGTTATGGATTGTAATGGATGGTGGATCTTTCGGTTGCCATGGAAACCAAACAAGAATACTGTAATTTTAGAAAAAAAAAGTATTCTTCTAAATGTTATTTTTCGTTTTTCCTATTGGAAATGCCTTTTATCTATGGCAGCCATAGTCCAGGTGAGCGATACAGGCTCTTGAGAGCCTCTTGTTTTGTTGTTGATAAAATTGATTAAGTAGAAAAATGCAACCAACGCCTACGCAATGTCCTTTTGATATGGCAAATAAATAAAAGTGACAACAAAAGTCCGAACAATTAGAGGGAAAGATCAGTAAGGAAAATCCGTAAAACGTACGACAGTATCGAGAACACACAACCCAACACAGAACAATTTAATACTTCTGCTGTCGTATTATGGTATGACACAGGTGGCAGTTGTGGCGTCTGTGGACAGATTAACTGTAGTATTATGTTACCTGGTACATGCGTAAGTTGTAAAATGAGCTCTTCAACAGCACCTGATGTCACTCCCAGTTTTCATGGGCGTTCACACTATGGGTGCTTTAGGTTTAAATGTCGTCATTTTCTTTCCATGCATTGTAGCTGTCTCATCTCCTTGTTTGGTCTTTGTTTTTCTCAGTTGCCGTTTTTTGACATGTCTGGATTTCAATTTTTGTGGTCTTCGCTTGAATTGTTCCTTCGGTATTCTACTGCCGTTGTTCCAGAAAAAGGGAGAAAGGGGTTTAATTGGGTGTTTGCACATTGGTTGTATTTGACGAGAAATTTTATATTTCTTCAGATTTACTAGGGTTTCTTTGAATTTTGTTCCTTGGAACATTCCTTATTTGTAGTCTGTCAACTTCTGTCGCATTTACCGTTCAGGAAATAAGTTGAGATGAGTGTCAAAAAATTTAATTTTTTATCTGTCATTTTTCGTCCAATCTTAATTATAATAAAACAGAAAACTCTTTATACTGGTTTCTAAGTACAAGTCTAATGGGAGACAAATGTTCATTTGATGTTCGTTTTTTCAGGTGGTTCCAGAGAGTAAGTTTTTTGTTTTGGGACAATTTTCTCAAAAAATTGTATATCGCATAGGATTTAATCTCCATACTGATGGTTTTGTACAAGTCTTATGCTACTTAGGCGAGCAAATCGTGACTACCTTGATTTTCCCTCGCTTTTTCATTCGTGAAATCACTTTGCTTTGATGTAATTTTGCAATTCACAAAGTCACTCTTCCTTTGTTTTGACTATTAACAGGCTATCCTTTTTCAGTTGTAATATTTTCCTCTTTTATGATATCTCCCCTTTTATTTTATTTTATTTCTTCTCCTCTCCTATTCGTCTATGTTCAACGTGTCTCTTTCGTTGATGTGTTAATCACCCAATTCATCAAATCTTGTTTCATCTTATTTTCTACCCATTCGGGATATGTACGAAAGAAACAAATCCATCTGTTTTTTGTAAAATTGAGAACGGTTCTTAAGCTTTTGACATGTGAAACATTTTCTTCTTACCTCTCAATAGAGACGTCCGGATAAGCTACTTTACTTAAGGTGGATCGGTGGTATTCCGCCATTTTGTTTTCATGTTTCATGCTTTGATAGGTATTTTTCATTAAAGAAATATACAAACGTTTTAAAATTAAGACAAATATTTAAATTATTTCGCTTAAAACTCAAATAATAGGCAAAGTTCTCTTATTTTAGCATTTTTTTTTTCAAACTTTTCTACCTGTAGTGCAGCACACGCCACATTTACCTTTAGGGCATGGCACAGGTACAATTTGACACGGGACATGGTTGTTAATTAACCCCTGATGATTACATCACTACAAAGGTATGAATTTTTCATCACTGGAACACGGGAGCACGCGCTCGTGTGTGTGCACATATTTATTACTTCCTAGATAGTTTTGAGGATAATAGTGGAGAATTAATGTTTTTGTTATTTTGAAATACTTTTCCGAGAGATCTTTCTGCGTCTATTTAAAACATAAACAACCAGTTTTATTTCTCAGTAAATTTAGTATTTAGTTACTCTACGAAGAAGTTATATACAGAAAGAAACAATAAGATTCAGACAAAAGGGCAACACGTTTGTCATTGTTTTTCTACAGTAATTAGTTATTTCATGATCTCACTCGAACGCTTTAAATAACGATATAAACAGTGGTATGGTTGTTTTTTAAAATGACCGAGATCTAGCCAAGTGACGTCACTCAGCTAAACTTTGTAGCAGAAATGAATAATAAATATCGTTTTTCTCCTAAACCCGTGCGAATTTTTCCTTTCAAACTTGGTCAACATGTTCACAATGTTACTTAGAGTAAATTAAGGTCTTTTTTCAAAATTTAGTGAATTTTCCCTTTAAAGTTCGTAATTAAGTTTAAGTAAGTCGCTTATCCGGAAACCTTTATTACGTATTGGATACATGTACGTTGTTGTTGATGGGAATCCCATTGATTTTAGCCAGATAATTTCTGGGCCAATGATTTCTTCCAGAAATTTCTTCCCTATAGCTAGTTTAAAGACCTAGATGCACGACATTTTGTCTGAAAATATGTTGTAGAGTTGTTAATCAACAGACATGTGTATGGCACGCCAAAGCCACAAAAATGAGATAAAATAGCATTATCCCAGGTAATGCTATCTTATCTGAATTTTTGTGGTTTTGGCGCACATTATCAGACATGTATTATCAAGTTTCCTCATTACCTCCTGATAAGTACTTTTAAATATTTTATACATAGGTCTCTATGCAATCTATATGGTAATGATGTTTTATCTCAAGATAACATAGCATTATCTGTTAATACAGTTTTTTCTGCATTTTTGTGGTTTTGGCGTGCTAGTAAATGTATTATCTGTTTTCTAATATCAACCAATCAGACGTAATATCTGTGGGAAAGTGTATTATCTGATTTATGTAACTGCATTATCTGATTTATGTTGAAAGCAATCAGATGTAGATAGATAAATTTCAAGAACTTATTTAATTCAATCTTTTTAGATCAGATTATTTTTTCTGAAAACTATGTAATAATTTTAGAATTGTAACATAATTTCTTTTCTTTTTCTTATCCATTTGCCATTTGAAACGAATTTTGTAATATTGTGTGTATATATTATTCTGTATTTTCTTTTTGTCGTTGTAAAATTAGTTTATATGAATAAAGTCTCGTCAACATATATTTAAAATTACAATATCACAATATATTATCGTTAAAATTACCGGTTTTGACATTCACTTACCTGTGATCGTTGCATGAATGTATATTCTATGAAATATACATGCGAAATATACATGCAAGTATGACCTCCACGCAGAATTGAATGCATGTAATTGTTTTTTAATTAATGTTTGCATAAAAACATCATGAAAAAAAAGTAATTGTCAGATTGAATCTGAAGTGTATATTTGAGATATATAATATATATTCTTATTATTTTTATCTTTATCATATGTATGGAATGTGTATCTGCATGAGGCAGTCTTTTTGTTTGCACGTTTTGTGTTTATTTATCAAGATTACGTTGTTATTTATTTTTATGATATCAGAAGTTTAAGAGCTCGTGTTTGCTTGTTAAGGTTAAAGTCCCCTTTTTCAATTCAATGTTAAACCTATGGAAAATTTATGTAAAAACCCCAGCCTTAACAGCTTGTTGGTTTATTCCGAAAATTTATCTGCGAATTATTGAGATAATTACCCATGCAAAGCTACCATTATTTTATGCTAATATCAACAACTTCAGTGATTTTGCAGAAAAAATCTTGAAAATTTTGTGGTAGTTGGATGTTTTCTGGGACAAAAATGCGGTCTGTTCGAATAATTTGCCGTTTTTTATATTGTTTATCATAGATTTCTCATTCATTTTTTGACTATATTTGCAACGAATGGTAGCTTTGTATGCATAAATGAAACAGTTATCTGCAACCAAAGTTTGGCGAAGAACAAACAAGCCGTTAAGACTGGGGGTTTTACATAAAATTCCCATAGGTTTAACCTTAAACTGAAAAAGGGGCCTTTAACCTTAATTTTGTACAAGCTATGACTTTAAAAATACCACTTATTTACTTACTGGATGTTCATTGAAACTTTTGTCTAATTCTTGCAGGATCTACGCAAAGTTTGTTTTATATAGTAGTTTTACCATGCTAACTTTAATTAAACCTTAATTATTTATTTATTTATTATTCAAGGACGTTCGAGACCAGGAAGTAAATTTTGTTTCTCACAGAACACTGGGATGAAAATAAGTGAGAATGTTGACAGTGATAATGAATATATGGAATTAATAAAATATATATTAAAGAATATATCAAGTGTACACTTTTCAGATTTTTAAAGCTTTTAATTGCTAGTTGTCAAGAAATCATTTTCTTGGCGAATAAAATTGCATGTAACAGATTAAGACGGATGTTCTTCGATGGGCACAATAAATTATTACATACGGATCGGACATCTATCATAAGATAGTTCATTACCTGTTAACAGATAAACAAGTTCATTACCAGTTATGATAAGCAATTTCATTACCTATTACCTCCAGGAAAGAATGTTTTATCTCTTTATTGCATAGAGACCTATGTTATTTTTTTTTCCAGATTTAATGATCAGGAGTAAATGATATTTTATCTGCGCCAAAACCACAAAAATACAGATAAGATAGCATTTCCTGTGATAATGCTATTTTATCTCATTTTTTGTGGCTTTGGCGTGCCATACATGTGCTTTCGATGTATATTTTTTTTTATCATTCACGCAAGCCTTTCCTCTCTCACCGGTAAAATAAACCTGTTGTTAATATCTTGAAAATGCTCAAATGACCCTGATAATGTTCACAAATGAATTGATTACAAAAGTGTGTATTCGACTTACTTGTGTTTGCACGACTATGCTCGTTTCACTAAACTGCTGTAGATAGTGGAAGATATAAGTTGGTATAACTGCTGCTTATACTTGTTAAATATATTTAAACATCATCATCAGAAAGGTCTGTGAAAGTTACCCCACCCACACCTATTTACAAAATGGTCTCTGTGAATCCTGTACCATACTAAACTATTACCGAAATGTAACTCTGTCAGTCAGATGCGAACTGGTTAACGTGAATTGAACTGGTACCTGTGTATTATTTAACGAGTAAACGATAGTGGTTGTCATGTTATATTGTATCATTTGCATATTTTAAAAATATTTTTAAATGTTACATCAGGTTAATAAAATGTAACAAATAGAATTACCATTCTAAGGTATTATTATAAAATGATAATTTGGATTACATGTAATAAAAATAAGCGAATGCTACAAACAAGGACTTGTATACGTCCTTGCTTCAAAATACAATTTATCATAGTCGTTGGCTACACAACACACAAATTTGTTACACACGTGATGCATATATCACCATCATGTCATTTCTTACGTAATTAAGCCACAGGTATCACAGGTGAAAATTGTTTATTGACACAATCAACATCAGGGGTGGCTGTCAAAGGGTCGTAAAACAATTGAACCATAAACAGTATGCTCTATTCAGAATTATTTATATATATATTTTTTACAGTTATAAATTGTTCATTTTTTAAAGTAATTGTATTAAAAAATATTGACTAACAAAATGATATGAATGACAATTAATGATGTTGGGTCAACCAGGGATGTAGATAACTTCTTAGTTATACAGTTCCCTGGTCTGGTGTAGAATCAGTGAAAATGGCGATTTTCAAATCGATTTTGACGAGATAAGAATTACACCGACGGATAGCCTATTTTATCTATTTTCACCACATAGTTGTACGAATTAGAAAAGTGTATTAGTTCTCTCGCAATTCAGTCCTAAAGAGGGGATACTTCACAGAAAATACAATATTTACAATGCCTTATATAGGAAATACTTGTCAAAATATTTGAAATTTTAGAATTAATTTTGACGATATTAAACCTCTTTTGATTCTCATAAAAATTATACAGAAAGAAAGAGAAATTTATATAGAATAAGCATAAAGTTGTACATTTTAAAGAACGCAATTTTAAATCTTGTTTTTTTTTCTATTTTTTACAAGCTATCGTTATATGACGACAATCCACAGGTAGCCACTTTAGTCACGTGACTGATCGATGACGCTACTAGTTTAACATGATAGTTGTTGCTGTCTTCAGTCAATTGTGGGTCATATACATCAAAATATTGTATCAAAAAGATACAGATTTCAAAAATTATTATATACATTTACGAAGTTTCATAGAAGATGTGAACATTTGATTGTGAAATATGGCGTGACTGGCAATCAGTTTATCACTTTAGGGATTTTTTTCATCCTTGTTTTTTATTGAAATATTGTTAAGAAATGCCAGAATTTACTGTAAACGGGGAAATTTTCGCACCGTCTTTTTTTCGCTGTAAAATGACAGGGATTATACTCCCTCAGTGGATATACACTTAATATTCTCCATGGATCCACTAAATTAGCTTTCAGGTCAGATGACCTAAAAGATGACCTAAAAATTTTGAACATATACAACATGTACAAGCCTCTCACTGACACTACCAATTTCTGTTGTAACATGATGAATCATTGGAGTTTGCTCTAATCTTATGATCTGTATCTTGAATATGCTTTCATGACCCATGACAAAATGACCGAATATAATTATCAAGAGCCGAAATTTTGTTAGGTTTAATTAAGTTCATATCATTTATGACTGGTTGGTGACTCTAATTATTCGACTCACAAATATATTCAATCTACTCACGAGTTTGCCCACTGCATTGCTATTACAGATATTGGAAATGACTTTGTTGATTCCAGCTGAACTTACTAGACTTTAGAACAAAAAGAACAGGATCAGGATAAAGAAACCGAGTTGGACATATCCAAGGAAAGCCATGTTATTGAAGACGTTTTTCATACCATACACCACATTTGTTTTAAAGAAGACACAGATTTATTATCACCATGTGGATGTAATACCGTATAGAGGGTTATTTTGACGGGTGTAAAATTTGGCGGTTTTAAAGAGAAAATATATATGAAAAATTTTGGCGGTTTTTATTTTCGCGATTACGTAAAATACATAATAAAATATTTCCCTTGTTACTAAACAGAAGTGACTTTCGGTTTATAATAAGTATTGATCAATGAAATATTAAAGAAAAGAAGGGTAATTATCCTTTGATTTTAAATATTTTTTATTATTTAGTAAATTACATGTTATTTATATTAAAACCTGAATTTTCAGTAAATATTTGTCACCTACACAGCTTGGCCTGAATACAAACTTTAGACATGCACAATACATAGAGATTCAACTAGAGCAATTGAAGTAAACCTATGTACAAAAGGTTGAAAAATATTTTACGCTGGACATAGCTTAGGTAAAGCACGCAAACTTTGATACAAAGATATGTTCGAAGAAAACATGGATACGATGAAGGATGTTTATCTCTTAGAGAATATGCAGAGAACGGTCATAAAGACAGTTAAGTGTTTGTAAGAAAAAGAAACTTATGATACTAGTAATCCTTTAAAATATATTGTATATCTTTGATAACGTATTTGATGCATATGACTGCATATAAGAAATTCAAGCTTTTGAAAAAAGAGGATTGTGGTGCAAAGAAAGTTTTTGAATATGTTGTATATAAAGTAAAAGGAAGAATAGAAAACCGACATTCAAGTCTCATAATCCAGTACCTATTTCATACAGTATCGGATGCATACAACTCACAACCGACTGGAGATAGCAACGACCACGGGTTATCACTTTATGGCATATATACTACCCCGAGCGACTTGCACTTTGCAAGAGAGAGAAAAAAAAGTATGTTATGAAAACAGGACTGAAGACAGCAACAACTCCTTGTAAAGGTTTCGTCAAGGGCATTTTGTAAAGAAGGAAAAGGTAATGCAGCCTTTTAAACTGTACAATTATAGTCAGTCAAAAACTGAATGCAAAGTGATCCTTTTTTAATGTAATGTCATGATGAAGTTGAAATTTGTCGTCCCTATTTCATATTTTCTTAGGTAAGCTTGCTTCAGCCACCATCTACAACCAGCAGCATCAATGTAGTGAAACGACCATTTGTGCATAGTCGTTGACATACTTGTTAGTACTAATAGTTAATGCAGGAAAATTATTGCAGTTGGAGTTAACATATGTATAATGGTCTCATGTTCATTTACTCCATATCCTTCATAAAATATAGGATATCGTTGTCATATTCGTGATAAAAGTCTACTCGCATCTGATTTTAGTCTTGGTCAATATTCTTTTTCTCATGTCCATAAATTCGTACATTGTCAACTAATAAGTGATATGAACATAAATAGTTCAAGCACCTTTTAAAGAATATTAACTTATTAAGAAATAATCCTCTATTGATGTTGCTTTTACCATGGTAAGACTTTATGGCATATATTCTACCCCGAGCGAATGCTAGTAATGAAATAAAAACAGTATGCGATAAAAACCTGTATTGAAAAAATATAGCAAAGACCTAGAAAATTCATTAATGTGTGATCAATTCTCAAGTTTTCACTTTCATAGGTATTAGCCAAATGTGCACTGGAGAGATTTATATTTCATCATATGGGGGAAATAAAATCTTCGATTTTTGAAATTATTTTACGACGAGGAAACCTTTAAACCCGAACAGAATGTCAAACGATGACTCGTTGAATTCAAAATTTTATATTGGTGTCCAAGCAACTGATGATAAAAAACATGGATTTCACTCGTATTTTTTTTTTTTTTTTGGACACTACTGTATTCAAAATAGCCGTTGATTCGGAAATCCCAATATGGAAAGAATAACATCATTGCCGAAAACAACAATGCTTGTTTATGTAACCTAAAACTTTCCGCATGGTTCCCCTTTTCTAATCCGCCTGTTTGACATCTCTTTTTCTAGTCCCCTGTAAGAAATCCCCCTCTTTAGCCCCCTGTAATCCATTCCCCATGTAAGAAATCCCCTTTTTATAGTCTCACTGTAAGGAATTGGATTTTTTCTTATATGTGGCTAACCTGATTGATGTTTACACCACTGATAACAGCTGTTGTTCTGTTCAACAGTTGTTCGCTATAATGTCCTGAATTTGGTATGTAATCAATCAATATATAAAAACTGGTTGTCAACGTACAGAAGAACCCCTCATTCTTCTGGATTGTGTACATCCGAAGGAAATTGGGCAATGGATATCGAAGAGATGGAGCATTGGAGCGTTGGGTAAGGGACTTAACAATTTAGATGTGTTTGGTAGGCGTAGTCTTTGGCATCTAAGCTTTTTACCGTTTGATTAATTGATTAAATTATTGTCTAGCGTCTCCTCAGACATATTATACATGTATGAGTACGGGAAGAATTTTAGAAATACATAATCAATTGGACAATGGGGATATTTTTTCTTCACCATTGAAAAGTGTGATTTTTTTTGTTTCCTTTTCCTTATATCTTGTTTTTGTATCTTTGTATTTCCGATGGCTCCATTATCTTTTGACTCGCGGTTCGGTTCAAACTTGCTTGTTAAAAAAATGTCGGCTTCTTATTCTCGTTTAGGAAATAATTTAATCAGTTCAGCATAATCCTATGATAAAACATTCTTTAATAAAATATCAAAATCAACATTATTTATTACAACACAGGTAAAGCATAGATGAAAAGGATACAATTTAATTCGTGTTGCCATGGGACATTTCTCTCTGCCTGTTAGTATGTTTTGTTTACCTTCAGATATTATATCTTCGACAGAAAAATACACATCAAAGATAAATATGTAGCAAATTTGTCCGCATATGACTGTGAAATATAACTCTCCTAGATTCATAAACAGTTGTCTATGGAACGCCATAGCTGTCTTAAGTGGTGATAAATCATTGTGTGATGTCGTTTTTTATTACGTGGTGTCGTTTTTTCATTACGTTCTGTCGTTTTATCTTTACATTATGTAGAAATTGTATTACGTGAGGTCGTTTTATAATTTCGTGATGTCAATTATCTATTATATTATGTCGTGTTTCCTTTACGTTTTGTCGTTTTAACATTGCGTTATGTCGTAAATACTTTACTTGTTGTCTTTTTTCTATTACGTGGCGTCGTGTTTTCATTCCATGATGTTGTTTTTTATTACGTGGTGTCGCTTTTTCATTACGTTCTGTCGTTTTTTTCATTACGTTTTGTCGTTTTATCTTTACATTATGTAGTGATTGGATTACGTGATGCCGTTTTATAATTTCGTGATGTCGATTATTTATTACATTATGTCGTTTTACCTTGACATTATGCTGTTATATCATTACGCTATGTCGTTTTACCATTACGTGTTGTCTTTTTTCCATCACGTGTTGTCATTTTTCTATTACTTGGTGTAAGTTTTTCATTACGTGGTGTCGGTTTTTATTTGGTTATGTCATTTTGTGATAATGATGAGGATAAAATTTAATGGATTTTTAGCAGACGACACTGGTTACACGAGAAAAACAAGAGCTCAAAATTAAGTGTAATGGATCAAATACTACAAAAACTAAGGTTAGAACGAATGAAACCAGCCTTTATTAAGGAAAAGATTTCTCCAGATATAGTTGGCATGTTGTCTGTATATGATTTTCAATGTTTAGGTGTAACAAACCGCTCAGATATTATGAACTTAAGAACAGTGTTCAATCTATGGGAAAGTAAAACCAGAAAAATCAAATAATCGTGCTGGACCACCGGAATTTGTTATTGAAAAATCAAATTTACAGACACTTATGGAGACAGGGTTTAAAGATAAGTGATATATCTCAGTTATTGTCTGTTTCTGAAAGTACTGTTCACAGGAGAATGCGGCAGTATAACCTAAGTAAACTGTCATTTAGTGACATTGACGACAATTCGCTCGATTTGATTGTAGAAGATATAGTGACAGAATTTCCAAAATGTGGAGAGAAAATGATTTACGGAATTCTGCAGCAACGGAATATAACGGTAATTTTATTAGACCAAGATAATATAGAATACACAAACTGAAAACAAATTTAAAAAATGCAAAGATCCCTTAAATAACACAAACGATCATTAACAACAAACAGAGCAATAACTATAGGAAATCGGGATAACCGGAATTTGTATCGACAGGGATTTTGATACCTAGAGCTTTCCTTCTCCCTATAGTGTAAATTTAAGCAAAAGAAAAAAAAATAACGCAGATATAGACCATTATAATTACATAAGGAAAAGTTTAAAGTCGAAGGGATTTTTATTTAGGGCTGGAATAAATTGCCGAAAAGCCCTTTTACGTATAATAATTTTTTTATCACATAGAACTGATATAAACGTTTTTGTCCCTATGATAACACCGGAAGTGGCATAGCCATATCGGCCCTACGGCTGATATGCGCTATTTACCCGTCGTTAATGACAAGTCATCGATATCTGCCCGTCGTCAGTGGACAGGAAAATAAAGTTCTGGTCATAAATCGATGAAATACAAGTTATAAATGCAAAATACTAAAATCATATGTTCCTGTCCACCAATTTATTCCAGCCCTCAATAAAAATCCCTTCGACTTTAAACTTTTCCTTATGTAATAATAATGGTCTATATCTGCGTTTTTTTTTCTTTTGCTTAAATTTACACTATAGGGAGAAGGAAAGCTCTAGGTATCAAAATCCCTGTCGATACAAATTCCGGTTATCCCGATTGTCCCGGTTGTCCCTTTTAAACTTACTCAAGAAAATTCACGACCAAATTAAATTGAAAATGTGTAATTCCAAGCTTTTCAGCGACAGGAAATTCTTCTCTTAAGACGGCTTTTAACCACAATTTCTATGTTTTAAAATTCCCACAACAAAAACTTTTCATCACGGAAGATAACAGTACTTTTAGAAAAAAGACTGGGGTAGTATGAAAATAATCTGGAACACTGAGATGTACTTTAACAGTTAAACTTTAATAAAGAGAAGTAATTCACCAAAAAGGGGCGTGGTCACGTGATTTTACCTCATGAATAAAATACCCCCGATTCTTCCTTATGGTTTCCAAAAACAAAGGAGATATTTGCGGCTTTAAAAATGCTAATTGTCAACATAGGATTCCTAGAATTTCCAAACACTTAAAAAGTTATTGTGACCACAAATTAATGCATTTTTGATCAATAAAAAGTAAACGCGGCCAAAAGTCCTTGAAATTATATATCATTTTAATATGACATGCCTAAAACGCTTTTTGTTCACACCCGTGGTAAAATCGTTATATATTTTTTTTGTGCTGTTCCAAAATCACCCACACGTAATGTGTAGTTAAAAATAAGTAATATGGTGGTTTCTTTTTATACTTTCTTGCTTTGTGTAATTGACTTCTGTCATGTCCACATCAAATAAATACTTAATTCTGTGTTTTTAATAAAACATTTTTTGTTAAATTTCTATAAATTATGTTAAATTAGCGGAACGGCCATTATTTGTCTTTACGTAGAAGTGCTTCACTTCAAAATTTACTTTTTTCTGTCGTATCTATAGAATCGAAATAATTAATGGGAGCTTGAATATATACTGATTTACCACGTGTGGCCCTTTATGCCGATATTTTACCCCTCGCTGACGCTCAGGATAAAATTAAGAAATAAAACATGGCCGTCATACCATATTGTCATTATAACATGGGCTTGAATTGTTTTTGCAAATATTTTATCCCGAGCGATAGCGAGGGGTAAAATATGCAAAAACAACGAAAGTCAATTTTAAACAATGTCTTTACTTGTTCTCTTCAACGCCGCTTACTAGAGAAACACCAAATTACAAACTGAAGATACCGTAAAACACCTTGTTAATTTTTCCCCCTATATTCCTTAGAAAAATCAAGCACGGTGACGTACCAACATTTTCAATTATATTTTTAAAAGCCCAGAGCTTCTGCGGCAATGAGTTAGTTTTTTGAAAAACTGTAACCCCTGTAACCATCTTTAAAACGACATTTTTCTGATTATGTAGTCTTCAAAAACCTACTTTCCCTATATAATCAATGTCATGACGATTTTCAAATCATTGGGAAAAGAAAACGAGAATGGGTACCACATTTTTTCTTTTTATATTTCAATGTATCTCAAGCTTAGCAATCATCCCGCAAAAAATCAGAACTTTGTAGGACATCGTCAATTACTTCGACTCGACCTTAAGATGCAAATTATTGATAAACAAGCCAGTCCGCCCTTTATTTGACATCAACCTTTTGTTTACTGGAGAAATTCAGATGTAGATTTTAGCGTATTTAGATTTTCCACTCTATATTTTTTGTTCAAAAAATGAAAAATTGAAAATAAAAATCTTTATCTAAGTTCGTCTTAATATATGCGTTTTGACAGCTGTGTTTTTACGATATCGATTCGTAAGAATATTTACCTGCAAAAAAGTATTTAACACAGTTTTATGAGAAAAATGGCGAATTAAAGTTAGTTGAACAATTTAGATCACACTTTGTCTGGTCAACTTCAACTATTACAATCAAACCTTAAATGTAAGGGTTTGATCATGCATTACATTACAAGCGTGTTTTTAACTCAATCCGGCGTTGCTCAATCGCTTAGTTTTACCATATATTTGAAGAGACTTATTCCGATTTGTATTTACTCCATATCCCTTCGGGCGATGGACATTTGCGCAAATTGACCTGAAAAATAGAAGGACATTTGCGCAAATGAAAAGTGGACAGTTGCGCAAAGGAAAAGTGGACGATTTTAGTTACCTTTTAAAACCCGTTTACCTTTATAAAAAAAGTGTTAAAATATATATCAAAGATTTGATTTTTGAAAACTATTTTTGAACAACAGTCTAACAGCTACACAAAAATAAGATGTATCAGTAATAAGACTGTTATTCCTAGAATTGAATAGGAAAAGTTAATAACCTGTCGAAAAAATATCACGACTCAACCACATTATAGTGACCACCATGGGTCACAGTTGAATAGCCTTAAAAATAGATTTTTAAACTGTAAATAGTGCTAGTTTTACGTTTAAAATTAGTGCTTTATATATATTTGAGAGACTAAATAAATATTTACAAACTATACGAACAACATCCTGCTCAGAATCCTCTTTAAATCTCCGCGTGTTGGGCACGGGGGATGGGGGCAAAGGGAATTCCAGCTAACGCCTACGGCTGCGGGTATATGAATAAAAATATATGCTGAATAAAGATTTGCGCGCTTTGTTAAACATTATTAAAAGAAGTCAGGTTATCGTTTGCGCAAATGTCCACTTTTCGTTTGCGCAAATGTCCCCTTTTCATTTGCGCAATTGTCCTCGTTTTTTTTTGCGCAAATGTCCATCGCCGATCCCTTCATTGTTAAATTGTTAATCATTAAGTGTGTAGTGTCAACAATAACACTTCAACATCATTTCCCAGTAATAACGTGCTCGGAGCAAAACAAAAAGCTGTTGAAAACGACAATCCGATGGTAGTGAGTTTAAAGTATCCAGCAATTTTCATTTCACGAGCCATTACGAATTCCTGGGGAAGTTAGGTCTCATTAAGTATAAGTAGCAAGTCTGTGAGTGCATAAACACAATTCGAGTAAAATAATTATTCAAATGGGAGTAATATCAAAATTACCGGAGTGAAAGTCCAAGATGCAAAACGATAAAAACAGGTACAAAACTACCAGAATGGTCAAAATCAAAGTTAAAGTAATATCCAGAAGGAATCAGAAGAGAGTCTCCTGAGACACGAGTTCCACAATTATACATTTTTGTGTATTGGGTTACTCATTCTCTCATGGGTTCAAAGCATTTTTGAGATTATTACTAGCATCAATTTAATTTTCACATATACTTCCATTTGGTTCTTACATAATTAAGTTTTCTTACAAACTGGTTAAAGACGTTAATGGAGAACGAGTTAGAAAAACAGGACTGACAATGTACAAGTTCATAATTTTGTCAACAATATTGGCCAAGAGTTTTCTTCGATTGCAATCGGTGGATGCCCTTGGTACTGGATTTGGTCACCTATTTCGATATTTTTGGAAATGAGTACTTCTTTCCGAAAATTTTTGGATTCTGTCTTTTGGATCTGATGACAAGAGCTTATTCCTTTAAACACATGTATAACATAACAAAATTGACCGTTTATTATGGAACTTGGCGTAGTTTGTATTTTGTCAGTCTTGAATTTATAAATCATATACGTACAATTTTAATATATGAAGTAGATTTGATGAGACATGATATGTCTTTGCTGTCCACTTCCATTTTAGATATCAAAAGAAGGTACTCGTCAAAAGTAAGGCTGTTGAAATCGAGTTAACAATTTGTAAAATCTCTTTTGCAATAATTGAGAAATAATTGTGTAGTCTATTAAAATTGAAGCAACTGGCAGTTTCATCTTCATTGTACTTTTTGTCAAAATTGATGTCTTTTTTAACAAAGCAGGATTAGCTTATCAATACATCGGCAAACGAATACCGAAGCAAGAACGAGGAAAGGGGGGAATTCTAAAATCATAAATTTAAAATCACGGCAATTTACACCCAACTCCAATTGAGAACATGTGTAATTATGATACAATGAAGTTTTAATACGGACTTTCGAGAAAGGAACTCTCGTGTAATTGAAGGCGGAAACGATCTCCTAAATTACCAGTAAGAAGGAAAGCTGGATTCCTGATCTATTAAAATAAATATGTACCACCATGTAAAACAAACTATTTCTGAAATTGAAGTGTACTAAAATTTGTCCTACATGACAATTGTTCAACTAAATTTCAATTGACGAAAAACAATCAACCTGAAGCGCTACAAAATGGGTTAAATATAAATCACCCTTAGCTCAACAGTGGTCACCTCTCAAGGTATTAATGTATTGATATT
Source organism: Modiolus philippinarum (assembly GCA_002080025.1). NCBI lineage: Eukaryota > Metazoa > Mollusca > Bivalvia > Mytilida > Modiolidae > Modiolus > Modiolus philippinarum. Next base: position 24,926 of record MJUU01060370.1, read on the forward strand.
TTCATATAATAATATATTTGTTTCCGGAGTTAACACGACTCAAAATTCCTGTATTGAATAAGTTGACCTAGTGCAAGGAAACTTCTTTGCAAGTGAAGCCTAATTAAAAAAAAACGCGAAATTTAAATCTAAAATTCTAAGCAAAATTGAATGTGGAGGTTGTTGAAAGTTCCAGAGATTTATGACCTATTGAAAGCATCACTGCATTGATAAATCCATACCAAACTTTCATAAGAAACGTTACCATTCTTTCATTCCAAAATTAGTTAATTCTAATGCAAAATTATTTTTACGAAAACAAATCTATTGTAATAGAAAGGAATATTATTAAACCACTTTACATACAAGAAATGTCTCAATTCCTTACCGAATATAAGGAATAGTAAGGACTATATCAAAACAGCGACACTTTTAATCAAGTTTCGAAATATCACACATCAAAACAGCGACTTCGAATTTAAATTTAAAGTATTATTCCAAACCCGGAGAAGTCTGGCTCCGCCTTACAGAGATCCATGAATTTTCATAACAGTTTATTCTGAATGGGGGTAATAACAAAATTACTAAACAGAATTGTCAGTAAATTGATACTCTTGGAAACACATGTACAGCGTAACGAAATTTACTGTTTGTTATTGAACATTTTTGGTATTTTTGTGTTTTGAAAGCATCTACTGGTGAACAAGTGGCCACCGAGAGTATTCACCAGCCCAATAGACAAACTTGTATGACATAAAAAATTAACCATGCCTTTTATAGAAGTTTATTGTTTTTATCAAAATTCTAACCCCTTAAAAATACTGATCCTTCATTCCGTGTATTGCATTCCGTGGATGTCCTTGGTACTGGATAATTTTGGCAATGAGTACTTTTTCACTACTTTTGGATTATGACTTTCCATATTATTTGATTCTAATGCTGCTGATGAGAGGTTACACATTGAAACACGTGTACAGCATAACGAAATTTACTGTTTATTGTGCAACTTTGGGTATTTTTGTATTTTGTTTTGAATAATAACATAGAAACATACACACTCGGGGGCTTATCCAAGACTTTCGAAGGTTGGTGTAAATCTTGAAAATGGGCAGAAAAAATACAACAATTCGTAAAGATGTGTTAGAATAAGTTTAATGCAAATTCCCTCAACACATTTTATTGGTGAAAGGGGATGCGTACGCCCATTATGCCCTTATCTTGAAATCCATCCCTTGGAGTTAAAGGTAATATTACTTTTTTTAAAAAATTTTGCTTTGTTTTTGGATTTATTAGTTTTTCTTGTGTACATTATAATGCAGTGCATAAAGAATTCTTTAAACTAATCAGCAAGAAATTCTCATCTTATTCATGCAAAGCTTTGTCCTTAGCTGATGTTAGCTTTCCATTTAAATCATATTATTTGTTTTCTATCAGTTTTGAAGCCTTTTTGAGTTAATAGTCTTCCAAATGATTTGACTTTAACTGCACTGAAGAGACATTGCTATCTGTATAAAATTAATTTACAGTAGTGGTATGTAGTTATTATGCTAATGTGCAATGACCACATTTCTTGTATCTCATTAAATTATGAAAATGAAAATGTCGCTGTTTTGAAGTATGATTTGAGTAGTGTATCACGTCACTTTAGGCCCATAAGGCCAATGTTAAAGTTCCCCAAAACTTCCCTTCGAAATTATCGATCGCCTTGATTAATCGATCTAACATAATTTTCATGTTCATTGATTTCCAGATATGGTCTTAACGATACTCGTTATAGCTGTCGACCCGTTTTCTTGTATACAGACAAGGATATTTTAAGCTGTCCCTTAAATATATTTGTAGTTGGGTTTTACGCTTAAAGCCATACTCCTTCCCAGTAATCCCTTTCATTTTGTATATTGTCTTCAGCCCAGTCTTCCAGCGTCTTTAACGTAGAGCACCAGAAAAGCAGTGTAGCGGTGTGAGAGTGGTGGGACGCGGAAGATACCTTATAGATAGGTAGTATCTGCGGCTTTATCCCTAAATACCAATTTTTATTGTGGTTTTCCATTACTTCCCCTTGTATTTCCCTTGTCTTCAGTGCTATGCTACATTTTGAGTTGTTGCCCTTGTTTGTGCTCTAATACTAACCCCAAACCCTGGTGCTGTTTTCTATTTATTTATCCGTTCTGTTCTTTTATTTGTTCTGGCCTTTTTCCAAACAATAACTCCAACCTTCTTTTTGTGCCTCTGTATATGTACTTCTCCATTGTTATTTTCTTCTTTGTTTCTCTGACGGAGTTTCCAATTTAATACTAATAAATAAGCAGCTAATTACAATATACATATTTTATTTTCTCCGTCATTAGGCAGTCATGGATCGGGGAGCCATCCACATGATGCCTGTACAATTTAAAATCCATAATGTGTAGTGCTAAGATCATCCATGGTAACTCTCTTGTCGAACACGATTCTGTAATCTTTGTCTTCATGTACGGTCAGTAATCTCTTTTGGTCCCTCTTTATTTTGGAATCGTCAGTCACGGTCCTCACAGCGTCTCTGTTGTTTGTAATCATATCCTTTATCGTATCGAAATTGATGGTCAGTGCATTTTTATAGTTGAGAGTGATTCCTTGTACTTAACATATGGTGGTATTTCCATCTTTATTGGGTCTGGCTAATTTGAAGGCATAGTTTTTCGGTCCTCCAGTCACGACCTCCGTAATTTTGTTGTCTGGTACTTCGTCTGTAAGATCCCCCAGATAATCCCCTAATTCGGGCCTCCAATCTCCAGGCTGAGATGTATAAACAATGGAATCGGTGTCGGCGTATAAGGCACGGGTGCTTAACTTCTCCAGATAACTGTAAAGCTTAAGTCTTGCTTGAGCGGTGGTATAAGCGGCTATGTCAACATTGGTACGTCCGGATTCCTCGTCTTTATACTGATATCTCATTTCCACCATCTCATTGCTGACGAAATTAATACCCATGACGAGAATCTGGTCACTGGTTAGCATGTCGAAATGTTCTGCAGGATCATATGAAAAAAGAAACCAAATGGGGTAAATGTCAAGGAGACAACATCCTATATCCAGGTTGAAACGACCCAAAACAAAGCATCTAGGGGTCATCGTACTGTCTTCAACACAGTGAGGAACCTCACACCATATAGCAAGCCCTAAATGGCCCCAAAAGGGTTAAAAGGTGGATAAATCAATGGAAACAAAACCACATCTATAAACGTATTTGATTTGGGGTAGGTTGCTTCTCTGTCCGAATTTACCCCAGAAGCTATTCAACTTAAGTTTGGCCAAAGTTCTCAATCCAGGATTCTTCCTCATGTTATCATAATCGAGAAGAATACCTTCCTTTTCGTGGTAGTCCCTGATGTATTGCCATTTATCCTCTTCAGTGTCGCACCACTCCGGCCATCCGCTGGCTTCCTGTTCCATTTTTAAGAAGGTATTCACGTTTTCGGTAAAGAGTCCTCCTGTTTTTGTTGTTCGGTCGTATTGTTTCGTGTCAAAGTGCCACACTTCGTACATCTGTTCAATTCTATATCCATGTTCTAAAGCTTTCTTGATTTCGTCCATCACCCAAGTTCCGGTCAGTGCTCGTTGCTCATTGGTAAGCTGGCACGGAGTCTGTTGATGTGTTTCGGCACAAGTTTTACCTAAAGTAAACAGTAACTTATGGTTTTTCGACGGGGGCACTGAAATGTAGAGTGCTCTAGGTGGTAGTACTTTAAATTTAATGAGTCCTTCATACTGTTGAATGTCGTTGAAGTTTTCTGTGATGATCTAGGGGTGTCCCATGGGTATCTTCCCGGTCTTGTTGATGTAGGGGTAAAGTGAAGTAACGTCTGCATATGTCCTGGTCTTGTTCGTACAGTTTAAATTCTTCGGTTCTTCCACCATAAAACGCGACTCTGGGCTCCAAAGGAGTGATCAATTCGGTTTGTTGGATAAAGTTTCGTAAGCTTTCATTTTCCCGAACCTCTTTGTCAAACTCGCATCCCATTTACCAATATAGATGTAACTTTGACCTTCCAAATATCTCTTCTTCTCCAGCATGCGTCGATGTAATTCACTCATGGTCATGCCTTTGACCGGGTTGACGGTGCTAGCACTATAACAATGTAAACAGCCGTGCCAAAACTTTCCGTTGAACTCCAATACATATTTTCCGTTTCCGGTCTCGTAATATCCGTCTACTTTATAGGGTCCGATTTGTTTTCCCCTCCATTTCTTACATGTTGTATGTTGACTACCTCTGTTGTCGACAGGTATTTGAGCCATTGCATTGCCTTTATAGAATGTTTTTCCTCTGGACGGTATCCTTAAGCAGAGATAATTCCGATGGTATCTGGTTGGAGAAATTTCTGTCTGAATACCAAGTTACAAGCTGAAGCTATAGTGGTGCATTGTTGGAATGTCTGTCGGTGGATGTCATCTCCAAGAACAGTTGTCTGAACGTTAAACAGGCTCCTTGCCAGCATACCGATGAGCAACGAGCACTGACCGGAACTTGGATGATAGACGAAATCAAGAAAGCTTTAGAACATGGATATAGAATTGAACAGATGTACGAAGTGTGGCACTTTGACACTGAACAATACAACCGAACAACAAAAACAGGAGGATTCTTTACCGAATACGTGAATACCTTCATAAAAATGAAACAGGAAGCCAGCGGAAGGCCGGAGTGGTGCGTCACCGAAGAGGATAAATGGCAATACACCAGAGAATACCACAAAAAAGAAGGTATTCTTCTCGATTATGATAACATAAAGAAGAATCCTTGATTGAGAACATTGGCAAAACTTATGTTGAATAGCTTCTGGGGTAAATTTGGACAGAGAAGCAACCTACCCCAAATCAAATACGTTTGTGATCCTGCAGAATATTTCGACATGCTAACCAGTGACCAGATTCTCGTGATTGGTATTAATTTCGTCAGCAATGAGATGGTGGAAATGAAATATCAGTATAAAGACGAGTTTGTAGAGGAATCCGGACGTACCAATGTTGTCATAGACGCTTATACCACCACTCAAGCAAGAGTTAAGCACCCGTGCTTTATACACCGACACCGATTCCATTGTTTATTCATCTCAGCCTGGAGATTGGAGGCCCGAATAAGGGAATTATCTAGGGGATCTTACAGACGAAGTACCAGACAACAAAATTACGGAGTTCATGACTGGAGGACCGAAAAACTATGTCTTCAAATTAGCCAGATCCGATAAAGATGGTAATATCACCATATGTAAAGTACGAGGAATCACTCTCAACTATAAGAATGCACTGGCCATCAATTTCGATACGATAAAGGATATGATCAGAAACAACAGAGACGCTGTGAAGACCGTGACTGACAATTTCAAAATAAAGAGGGACCAAAAGAGATTACTGACCGTATATGAAGACAAAGATTACAGAATCGTGTTCGACAAGAGAGTTGCAATGGATAGCACTAAACCTTATGGATTTTAAATTGTACAGGCATCATGTGGATGGCTCCCTGACCCATGACTGCTTAATGACGGAGAAAATAAATTATGTATATTGTAATTAGTTGCTTATTTATCAGTATTAAATTGGAAACTCCTTCAGGGATACAAAGAAGAAAATAACAATGGAGAAGTACATATACAGAGGCACAAAAAGAAAGTTGGAGTTATTGTTGGGAAAAAGGCCAGAACAAAAAAAAGTACAGAACAGAGAAATAAATCGATAGAAATTAGCACAAGGGTTTGGGGTTAGTGTTAGAGCACAAACAAGGGACACAACTCAGACAATAGTATAGCACTGAAGACCAGGGAAATACAAAGGGGAACATTCCGGAGTAATAGAACACCACAATGAAAAATTGGTATTTAGGGGTAAAGCCGCAGAAACTACATACGTGTAAGGTATCTTCCAGCGTCCCACCACACTCACACCGCTATACTACTTTTGTGGTGCTCTACGTTCAAGACGCTGGAAGACTGGGCTGAAGACAAGATACAAAATGAACGGGATTACTGGGAAGGGGTATGGCTTTAAGCATAAAACCCAACTACAAATATATTTAAGGGACAGCTTAAAATATCCTTGTCTGTATACAAGTAAACAGGGTGACAGCTATAACGAGTATCGTTAAGACTATATCTGGGAATCAATGAATATGAAAATTATGTCAGATCGATTAATCAAGGCGATCGATTATTTCGGAGGGAAGTTTGGGGGAACTTTAGCATTGGCCTTGTGGGCCCAAAGTGACGTGATACACTACTGATTTGTCACTGTTTCATTATATATCGTTTTTGAAAAAGTAAAAATGTCTCTTATTTGATATAAACTTCCACAGATCGCTCAATGGGCCTTAAATTCTTTCTTCCTATGAAGTATAGTCAGCAGGGGTCAAAAAAGGTAAATGTTATTTTTTGTCTCAATTGAATTGAGTTTTTTTTTTTATTTTATTGTTTGTTATAATTTTGAGGAATTTAATTTGGTTTGCACAAATGTTGGGTGAACAAAAATGAGTTTGAACAAAAATGAAATGAAAGTTTTAGATCGCATCTATAGTATTATTTAAAACCAGATCTTTCGCTGGCAGCGTGACGGGTGCCACGCGTGGAGCAGATCATACTTTACCTTCCGGAGCACCTGATGATACCTCAGTTTTTGTTTGGGTTCCCACTGCGAGTGCTTTTGTTATGTGGCGTTCTTGTTCAGTTTAGTTTATTTGTTTTGTCTTTGTCATACGGTCTCAATTCGTGTTGGATGAAAATGCCGCAATTTTGGATTTATTATTTTAGAATTGCCCCTTTCCTTCATCTTATATACCCAAATGAACTCGAAATTAAAGAGACCACTGATACACCATCATCAGCATCATACCTGGACCTATACCTCTACATTGACAACTCTGGACGTCTGAAAACAAAACTTTACGACGAGCGTGATGATTTCGACTTTCCAATAGTGAACTTCCCGTTTTTGAGCAGTAATATTCCCACTTCTCCGGCATATGGCGTGTACATTTCACAACTCATTCGCTATTGCCGTGCCTGTAGTTTGTACAGCGATTTTGTCAACAGAGCGAAATTACTGTCTCAAAAACTTATAATCAAGGGAATGTTCAGTCACTGTTGCAATTGTCTCTACAGAAGTTTTACGGTCGTCACCACGATTTGACAGACCATAACAATGTTTCTGTTTCACAAATGAGAACAGATATTTTTGGGTAGATCCAGAGGTTGTTACCGCACTGACTAACACCGACTGTGACAAAACCGGACTTTTCACTGGCAGTGTGACGGGTGCTACGCGTGTAGCAGATCATGCTTACCCTTCCGGAGCACCTGATGATACCTCAGTTTTTATAGGGGTTCACACTGCTAGTGGTTTAGTTTTGTGGCGTTCTTGTTCATTTTTGTTTATTTGTTTTGTCTTTGTCATACTGTCTAGATTCGTGTTGCTGTTAATTGCCGTGATGTTGGATTTATGATTTTAGAAATTCCCCTTTCCTTTTCTTGCTTCGGTATTCGTTTGCCGATGTACTCGCTCTTGCTTCGGTATTCGTTTGCCGATGTATATTAAGATTTTTTGTCTCTTTCCTCGTTGTGTATATGTGTCTTTCTGTATGTGTGTTTTTTCTTATCGGTTTTAATATCAATTTAGATTAATTAATTACTGTTACAATACACCAATGGAAAATGAGTCAAAAATAATCACAAAAATGTATTTATAGAGTTCAACTGGTGAGGGCCATTTTGGTCGAACTCTAGCTCTGTACGAGAAGAGGTGTAGTTTTGATAAGAATAGTTTTAAATAAAATGTTAATAATGACAGGGGAGTAAATTTTGTAATATAAGATACAGGCAAGTCTATAATAAGTTTCGGATTTCTTCCAGTGGTTGTTTAAGCCGCTTCAAACCAATTCCTAGTTCTTCGGATATTTTTTCAGAAAAAAATAGTAGCGGAGAGCGAAATCGTTTTTTTCATTTGCTTTTTTCTGTAGAATTTCAATTTCTAAAGTTTCTTATTAACGTATTGTCTTCTCCCGACATAATATCCTTTCACTCAAAATTATGAATTATTAAATCATCACGAACTACATTGGCGCACCAAATAATGGTTCAGTTTATATTTGCTCACTTTGCCTTACGAGAATATTGCTAATATCTCTATCCAATTACTTAATGGATTTTATTAGCGCAAATTCGAATAAGAAACTTAAACTGAATTTTAGTAGTGGAAATACGAAACTTAACTGTGTTTTTTTTCTCTTTCCTGTGTTTCGCGCTTGTCATACACAGATCCGAAAATTTTCATTATATTTTATTCTGAAATGCGCGGAGCCAACATGCATCCGCAGTTTAGAAACACATTTTTCAAAGTTGATGTGTGGATGTTTGTAACGAGGAACCAGGCTCCTTTGAAACAGAAGTGTGATATGGATGGTTATTAAAAATGAAGTACAACACAAAAATTTACCGATTTTCAGTCCAAAACAGAAATACATTATTTTTTGTTGGAACCAAATAAAACATGAAAATGGGTCGTCACATTATCGCGATATACAATATAATATTCTTTTGATGAGAGATTAAAAACCAATTTAAAGCCGTATTTATTGGTTTGTATTCGTACGGTTCACATGGAAAGTTTAAGCTTAAGGTAGGAATGTTTAGATGATTTATATCATACATGTTTGGTCTGAATGTTCTTCATTATTACTAAACTCTCATGCAACTGGAAAATATTTTTCATTTTTAATTTATTTTGAAACAAAATGATGTTTAGCATTACATTATGAGTTAAAAAATACGTTTCATCCATTTACAGTAAGCTACATGTGTACCTTAATAATAAAAACGTTAAAAATGATATTTTTATCAAATATCTTTTTAAGGACAAGACAACAACAATATTATAACAGCGCATGTATTTGTACAGACTTTGGCTGTCTTCTACAATGCATAATTAAATTATTAATTTAATTCATAATAAGTTAAATCTGAAAACTTTTCGTCAAAAATAGGATTTGACATATTCTGAAGTGTTGATATAAGCCAAGGATCGCAACTGATCATAATATCTATGATACATATTTCTAAAAGGGCCCGTTTCATTCCTCTAACTTTAGACAATTTAATGATGCGGACTGAGTAACAAAAATAAATATATCCATAGGGCATCCATAGTGTCTGCTGCGAAAAATTGTTTGATTGTTTACACGCTAACCTGTCAAATATGACATCTTGAATATTGCAAATGCGATTAGTAGTGTAACTTTTTACTAATTATAACCCCAGCACATGATCTAAGCATTTTTAGAAATACAACTCAAGAAAGGTTCTGATGCAGTGGGTACCTAATGCAAATAATAATAATAATTATGAAAATTCTTTCGTTAATTTTTGTAATGTTGATTGGGTCTTTCTAAGTTCACCTATCGAAATTTGAATAACTTAATAGCTCAGATATATGTCTTAGCTAGCTGTCATTTGTCCGAACAGTACCTGTGTGTATTGTCTTCATGTTTTATGTACTTCATTGTAAGGATACTCGTCTTGATAAGTTTGACTTTATTCTAGTTTGATTTTCACTGTGAGTCTTTTTGTGTATTTATTTTTAAGCCATTCACCACACATAGGGGGAGGGTTTGGGTCCAAGAAAACGAGTTTAACCCCACCGCAATTTTTGCGCCTGTCCCAAGTCGGGAATATGTTGGTCATTGGCTTGTCCTTGTATTCTTTTAAAATTTAGTTTCTTGATATTTTGGTTATTGGATGTGATTTGTTTCCATTGATTTATTCACTTTTTACCTTTTGGGGTCATTGAAGCCTTGCTATATGATATGAGGTTCCTCACTGTGTTGAACACCGTACGGTGACCCCTAGATGTTTTGTTTTGGGTCGTTTTAATCTGGATATGGATTGAACATTGTCTCTTTGACATTTACCCTATTTCCTTTCTATTTCATATTTCATGTTCCACATGTTAATTTTTGAATAAATGGGCGATTGTCATTACATGTTTAAGGGTGTGTGTGTGTCTATTTCCATCTTCTCAATATTTGCAAAAACATAGGTACATCCGTGTTTCCTTTCCAAAGAATGCAATTTTTGGTTTCATTTGAATTGATTTCAAATTTAAACCTTATATTGCTTCATTTTACACAATTTGGTATTGCAGAAATAGGTAAAAAAGGTATATGTAAAATGCCGGCGAAGAAAAAAAAATCGATTTTGTCTAATGTGATATTGGCAATGTTGCAGTAAGTGTAATTGTAATCAAATGAAAAAAACATCGATATTCAAGAACAATATAAATTAGACATTGAATGAGTGAAAATCGGGGCAATAATAAAATTACCGCGAAAATTGTCAAGAGCCAAAGTAAAAAAAAAAGACATCCACCAAAAAAATTGTCCGACTTAATGGTCCTACATTGGTACCGTCATATCAAAAGAAATGGTGGGATAACCGGTTTTATGGCGCTCTCTTCCATTGCAGGCAGTGCCCAGTAGCAACTAACCAGCAATTTGCAACAATCAGAAATGTTCATCCCATGCAAATAGTAAATAAAAATGAGGTTGTTAGAGAGATCTGTTGGGTTTATCCCAAAAGTTTTGATACTCAAAGGTGCAATGTACATGTATTGGAAAGACCTATGACATGAAAAGGGAAATTAAAATCTTAGATTTTTGGTAATTATTCTACGATTTAGAAACTTTTTACCTACACAGGTAACTACCAGCATTTGTCCGGAGTGTATTGTCTTCATGCTTTATGTACTTCATTGTAAGGGTACTCGTCTTGATAAGTTATACCTTTTTTCTAGTTTGATTTTTAATGTGAGTCTTTTTGTGCATTTATTTTTAGCCATTCACCACACATAGGGGGAGGGTTTGGATCCAAGAAAACGAGTTTAACTCCACCGCAATTTTTGCGCCTGTCCCAAGTCGGGAATATGTTGGTCATTGGCTTGTCCTTGTCTTCTTATAAAATTTTAGTTTCTTGATATTTGGGTTATTGGATGTGGTTTGTTTCCATTGATTTATTCACTTATTTTTTTTTAACCTTTTGGGGGCCATTTAAGGCTTGCTATATGATGTGAGGTTCCTCACTGTGTTGAAGACCGTACGGTGACCCCTAGATGCTTTGTTTTGGGTCGTTTTAACCTGGATATGGGTTGTTGTCTCCTTGAAATTTACCCCATTTCCTTTCTTTTTCATACAGATCTGAAAAACTTAATTGTGTGGATAAGTTGACTTTCAGTTCAAAATTTATCTTTCTGCAAACAATATGTCTAAAAATGCATGAAATCGCCACAACTGCTTCTTCAACAAAAATATTTAAAAAGTGGTATGAACTGTCTTTTTGTGAGACTACTCAAATTTGTCACTGGTTACGTTAAATGTTTTCTAAAGTGGAAAGTTTTACACACTGGGTTAAGTATCATCTAGATTTGCTTTTTTTTTTATCCCATACCTATTCATTTAACCACACATGCTACAATATGATGACAAAAATCCTTGAGACATCCCGATTTATGCTTCCCGCAAGGGAGACGTAACTCGTCTTGTTTGTTAAGGATCTAATTCACGTTTATTATTGATCACTGATAACAGCTGTTGTTATAATTTGGTTCGACAATAAGTTGTTCTCCTACAATATGATGTTAAGTTAGCAATCAATATAAAAAAAAAAACATGTTGTCAATGTACAGAAGATCACCAGTCATGCCTTTCTTCATGTTCTCCGGGATAGTGAATACAAGAAGGAAACTTGACAACACATATTTAGGGATTGAGGGAATTTACCTTTTGAACGGTGGGTAGAGAACTTATATGAGAGCATTTGTTAAAATGCTTAGGATAAGCCTAGTCTTTTTTCTTAAAGGACTTATCGTTTTAATTTTAATGTATAACTTGGCAACATTTTTACTGTATCAAGACAGGAAGAACTCGATAGTTTGATAAATACATGTTTGAATAAGGGGCTGATTTTTTAACTGCATTATAAAATAGGTATAATGGAATGGACAAGGATGTTAGTCCATCTTTTGTGCATCTTACTAAACTTCAATGCTCTGTTTCGGAGGGTTTGCACGCACCAATTCTTAGATATTTACTTAATTTCTACATCCAGGGATAAAATTGGGTATCTTAATACGCATTATCTATCCAGCCCTTCAAAGCCTTTTAGTCAGTTGCCTTTTTTTTTGCTACAACTTACTAGGCTGTAAAATTGATATATCAATTGATGCTGTTTTAGTACCATTTCATAATCATTTCTCGTCGGTCTTTCCTTCAAACGGCGATTAAGCATCATGAAGAAACGAAACCAAAATCTTTGATAAAAAGTCCTTAAACCGTATGAATTTTCCTTGAAAAGGGGAGACACAGAACAACTCGTCAAACCAAAGCCCCAGACCAACTCATTACTAAATAAACAAGCTGTGAAAACCTTGACGAAAATTTCAATATATTGCTATAAAGGAAAAAAAACATCAAAGTTATTGACAAACAGGAAGTAGATAAGTGATGGACTTGAAAGGGGGAGACACGGTACAACTCATCAAACCAATATCAAATCATTACTAAATATAAAAGCTGAGAAATCCTTGACGAAAATTTTCAACGTATGATTATCATGGGAAAAATCAAAGTTATCGGCTTACAGGACGCAGATGAGTGACCGACTTGAAAGGGAAGAAACGGTACAACTCATCATATCAAAGCTTTAGACCAAATATCTAACCACCACTACATACAAAGCTGAGAAATCCTTGACAAAAATGTTCGGATGTACGTACAGACGGATGGACAAAGGTAAAACTTAATGCCCCGTCGCCTTACGGCGGGGGATAAAAAATGTTGAACCCCTTTCCGAAAACCAAATGACCTCAGATGATTTTAATCACATATCAAAAAGCCCAAAGGGCTTAGTTCCCATACGACCAACATTATGATGGAACAATTTCAGACAAGTTGGATGTCCTTCGCCTCTCTAAATCATAAGGCATATAAAGCTTAATGCCCATTGTAAGATGACGATGACCTATATAGAAGCCCCAGTGGTAATTCTTTAACCACAGATAAATATCGTTGAGATCCGTATCAAATATTGTTTACATTATTGCTCCTGACAAAAAAAAATTGAAGATATCAAAATACATTTTTATAAGTGCTTTTAAATTGAAAATTGACAGATTTTGTCTGAATATCACCGTGTCCTCAATAGTATTGTTTCTATACCTGTATTGTACAGATATTCTAGTTGAAACCATCACATTCGTTTTTAGGGACCGACCATTTAACCTGAAAGGGGGGGGGTTATGGTTTTTTTTTCTGGACAGAAAAATTTTTTCGCACTTCGCGCGAAACAAATTATTTATTTTTTGCACGCGTATCAACAAAATTGTTTTTTTCAAAATCAACATTATTTTTTTGGGCAGAAAGCCTCATTCAGAATTTTTTTTTCATCATTTTGGCAGCCAAAATATTTTTTTCATATAAAATAGATCCAAAATATTTTTTTAGAAAAAAACCATAGCCCCCCCCCCTTTCAAGTTAAATGGTCGGTCCCTTATCGCTTAGCAAACGATTTTACCAACAAACTGTAATCCTTTTTTGACATTGAATATCAACATTATTTATTACAGTAAAGGTAATTCCTGGTTGAACACAATTTAATTCGTATATATTGAATACATGCATTTGTTTGGTTGCCATGGAGACATTTATGTGTCTGGTTAGTATGTTGTGATTACCTGTACCGAAAAGGTTTTAATCACACAGTTGAGGTTCTCCTGTCAGCCATTATTTTTCAGTACTTTCATTTTATTTTGAATTTATAGGAAACTCCTAAACGAAATGTTCCTGACAAATTCTGTATTAACGTGGTATCCATTCAATGTACATTTACAATTACTTACTGAGAACATTCTGTAATTTACAAAGTATAATTTTTCTGTAATTGATAAAATGTTAAAATTCAGAGGACAAATTTGTGATCACTTGTATTTCATAAACGAGAGATTAGCAACCAATCAACTACGGTGGTACATTTAGGACACACAAAATTTTATTTTTTTATCATATTATGTCGAGCGCTCGACTTATTATGTCGAGCGCTCGACTTATTATGTCGAGCGCTCGACTTATTATGTCGAGCGCTCGACTTATTAT